>JAVTVY010022161.1:0-92844 GCA_036873755.1 Hanleya hanleyi
ATGCCGATATTTCAACCCCATACCCAGCCCATCAGATGCCCCTTCACGAATGCTTCACTTTGATACCTCACTCGACCCCATTGGACCATTAGTGGCTCCCCTAGCTCCAAAACGGCTATTTTCATACACTTTGGCCACCGCACATGCGCAGAATGGTGATATTTCAACCCCACACCCAGCCCGTCAGATGCCCATTCACGAATGCTTCACTTTGATACCTCACTCGACCCCATTGGACCATTAGGGGCTCCCCTAGCTCCAAAACGTCTGTTTTCATACCCTTTGGCCACCGCGCATGCACAGAATGCCGATATTTCAACCCCACACCCAGTCCATCAGATGCCCCTTCACGAATGCTTCACTTTGATACCTCACTCGACCCCATCGGTCCATTAGTGGCTCCCCTAGCTCCAAAACGGCTATTTTCATACCCTTTGGCCACCGCGCATGCGCAGAATGCCAATATTTCAACCCCACCCCCAGCCCATCAGATGCCCCTTCACGAATGTTTGACTTTGATACCTCACTCGACCCCATTGGATCATTAGTGGCTCCCCTAGCTCCAAAACGGCTATTTTCATACCCTTTGGCCACCGCGCATGCGCAGAATGCCAATATTTCAACCCCACACCCAGTCCATCAGATGCCCCTTCACGAATGCTTCACTTTGATACCTCACTCGACCCAATCGGTCCACTAGGGACCCACCTAGGTCACAAAACGTCTATTTAGGTATTCCCCGTATACACATGTACATTAACATTGGTAGTAGACATATATATGCTATTTTCAACCTTGGGTTGTATCATATGACTCGTAGCCTAATGGATAACGTGTCTGCCTCTTGATAAAACGACCCGGGTTCAATTCCCACTGGGACCCTTTCATTGTATGGTGAAACCGAGGGTTCCCCACTTGCCATTTAACATGGGCAAATAGATGGGGATATTGTCGGGGACCCTGTACAGGCCATTGATGCTTTCGGAACTATTTAAAAAAAATGACGGCTTCTGATTGGACGAGAGCTCTGTGACGGATTTGAAATACTCGCTTCTGATTGGACGAGAGCTCTGTGACGGATTTGAAATACTCGCTTCTGATTGGACGAGAGCTCCGCATGCTCCGCACATGCTCCGCAAAAGTAGGTCAATGCGACTCAATTTCACCTTTATATACTACTGAGGTGGTTGGTACTGACTAGCATCCGTAGCACCGTGATAGAACTAGGTTTTCTATCGATCCCAATAAAATGAATGGGCATATTCAAATGCTTGATGCTGAAATCGGTTTACATTAATTTCCATTTTCCAATAATTACTGAGACCGCATTTTTATAAGCTGATAACACTATACCAGTACTTATTGCACTCGATTGACACTATATCTGACATATATATTGTATATTTCTGACATACATAAATGAATGATGGATCGCGACAAAATTATATATATATATTTGTCGTTAAATAATATGAGGTCATCTTTTCTATTGTTTCTTTTGTTCATCTGTTTTTGGACCACCCTGAGAAGACAGTATACAGTGTTAACGGAAAATGTCAATCTCCACTAGCTGTTCTGATTGATAGTCTGTCATCCAATTAACTATCCATTATTCAAAGCTAACTTATGTGACTTTGGCAGGTGGATGTGCGAAAAACAGCAAAATATCATCTGGACAATGACCTACAAATGAGTTTTTGTTAAATATGGCATTAATTAGATTTTTAAGTAATACTTTTAATAGACTAACTCATTGTTTGAAAATTCAGATTTCTTTAGTTTGTACGGAGAATTCGATGGAATGCGATCGCGATGACTGGAAAAAAAACACACTAAAAAGCAAGTGAACAGCAGAGTAGGCTCTGCAAATCTTTCTTCCAGTGGATGAATGAGTTGAAAAGTTGACCATACTTTTGTATCCTATCGTAAACAATAGCAGGCGTCAGATCCGATATTCAATATTCAGCCGTCGTCCTTGAAACACTTTCTAGATACTTGCTATGAGCGCCATTTTATTCTCAATTTTCCCAAAAAACACCCCCTATCAGACCCACCCACTCGGCTGTTCCATCGCATGGCTGCGCTAATGTCATCCCCACGCCCATAAACAGACAAATCTCGTCCTATATATGTATTATTTCGTTTCGTCCAGCCAGTGAAGTCTCCCCGTTTGGTTGAAGGAGATGTGCATAGGGCTGGTTGAATTGACGATTGCATTTGATAGAGCATCAATGACAAGCTTGAATATGCCATTGTGCATTGTTATAATATCATAGAATGAAGGGAAGATGCCTCGGTCGAAAGCATAAGTATATAAGGCAGTGAAAGATTTTAGGTAATGTGCTCTTCCTATGATATTATATTCTGCTATTGTTGTGGATTAACTAGCTGCTCTAATTCATAGAACAGGCAAAGCGGACGATAGTTAGTTTTAGTCGTTCGTCCAGATCAGCCCATTTATTGGATCTCACCGGTTTGTGGTTTTTCTTCTGTGCATATGTCCTTGGGCCGAAGTCCATTATTCGGTCGGAGCACAAATCGCTGTGTCTGTCTCTAACAAACTCTGTGTTCTCTGCGTTTGAGTTTCAGAGATCTTCATGTAAAGAAATGTATCGCATTTCAGCCTTGTGCTTGATCATCACCATGTTCACTGTGACAAGGTATCATGACGTCTTTGGAAAATATATGCATGGAAAATCACATAGTAGTCTGATGGGGATCGAGCTCACCTACCACCTGGTCATACAGGACCAACGCTCTAACCGACACGGCCACACCGCTTCCCAAACAATGATAGGTTCTACTACCAACTGTAGAGAACACCAGCCTGCACTCTGGGGCGTATATCCATCTCACGGGAACACAATTATTATATTTAAAGAAATACATATATTTAAAGAAATACATACACAGACAATGTACAGAGCCCAGATTTCTTCTCATAAAGTCAGCCGGAATGCTGTGGTACCTGGACATTAAACCTCCACGTATACAGTTACCACAATGATGTATGGGGTGTGAAGGGAAAGAGAACGGAAGGAGGAATCGAGAGAATGCAAAACAAAGAGCGCATGATTAACATGTGTGTGAATTTGGATTTAGGTAAAATAAATGAAGATTAAGTACCCCTGACTTGACCAAGAAAGGAATTAACTGTCTCTTTCCAAGTTGAAGAAGATAGAAAGCAATTTTTCTGTCTTTCAAAAAGATTGGCAGAAGTCATTGGCAGACAGAAAAGCCCTGGATCATGCTATTACAAAGCGTGTTTGTAGAGAAATCTAGTGGGGGTTTATTCGTCACTATCTGAGGGACCGACTAGTAATTATCAAATATTGGAATCAGCCAGTTTGACAGTATATAAGCTGGTGCTGCAGGTTGAAAAACAAACGTTCATGCATTCAGACTTTGCTATGGAGAAATGGATGGTATTTAGAATAGGTTAACCAGAAAACTATACTGTGAAGTCATGTGACTCTGTCAATATGTCGGCACCTCTTCCCACTTCCCGTATATGTGTTGTAATTATGACAAAAACAAAAGCTATCTGGATTAAAGGCGGAGATAAAAACCCCAAATACTTTTCAAGGCTGAAAAAATGGGATTATACAAATAAAGTTATCTCGCTGATCTCAGGAAATACATCAGAGATGGCATATTAGACGAAACAATCTCAGTATAGTACACTTTATTGCAGACAACACGAAATTCAGGAAGACATTCACATATTTAAAGAAAATAAATCAAATCATAGTTGACTTGTTAACTATTTCCATCTTCTAAACGTTAACATAAATGAATTAAATTAAATGGATTATCGAGTATAAGTCTGTCTACCAACACATTGCGGAACATAAAACAAGGGAATAATACAACGTTTGGATGAGATTTCCGTTGAAGGTTTTTGAGAGAAATTGGCCTATCAGGTTTTTAGAGCAGCAAACGCGACTCTTAAAATGGTAAACTGTCGATAGTTCAAATACAGGGGTCCATACTTACGGTAAGAACGATAACATTATATATTAATAGATTACAATCTCGGTGACCTTCGAATGGTGAACGTAGTCTCATTTATTGATTCGCTTAAAATCACTTGGATGCGAAGGCTATCTCAGATGTTACAAATATCGGAACGACCATAGAGTATGTAACCTTGGAGTTGAATATGTATAATTCTTGATCAAATGGGTGAAAACCCTTCTGATGAGGCACGTTTCGATTAGACGCAACACAGGAAGGTGGTAAAAAATGATGCCGGTGTACTAACAAGAAGTCCAATGACCCCACAGGCCAATATTCTGAGTGCATATATAAAACATCACAAGAACCAAATATGATCCCTGTGATGATTTGTATCTCAGCTATTATTCTATTGTGAGAGTTCATGTGAACTCCTTGAATATAATGCACACAAGGCCACCATCACCATCACCATCACCATCACCACCACCATCACCATCACCATCACCATCGGCGTGAAGAACAATGATTTAACAGCCCTTTCAAGTCAGCTGATGAAAAGTGATAAACTATGTGTCCGCTAGATAGAAAGAAATGACCCATACGGGGGAAAATATTAGTAGTGTGCAAGTAAGTATTCAGTACAGCCGGTGAAGCCTGATGCCGAAGAAGCGCTTCATTCTCCACCACTTTAGTCACATTCACAAACTACAATCACCATGATTTGTATGCAGGGCAAACCTCGGCGGCGAAACGTCCACCAGCAGAATCTCAGCATTTACAGATAATAATTCAACGTATTACATGCAGGTGGTCGAAAAATGCCTCGATGAATTGTATCTCAGCAACGCTTTTATTGTAGCTGTTCATGTGGACATTTTAAATGACATGCCTACACGACCCTTAACACCGGCAGTTAGTTGGGAAAGTTCACAAATTTTCCGCAACAAACTGTGCATAAAATAACCATTGAGCACGCCTATGAAAACATTATTTCTTAAATATCACATCTATATACTAAGTAGGTACTACAATTTTTTTCTTTCATCACAGACAGCCGGTATCAATGGAAAAATGGCTTACAGTCCATCACATCTCATAGCATAACAATAATATTATTGCTATGGAAAATTAAACTGGAGCAGTTGTTCGCATGTACAATAGTTGTCAAACAACCAGGTATTCAACTCATGTGATAATTTGATTATCTGATTGATATGATGCATTAAGCTCTCACATCGAAAACCATGTCATGCCAATTACATACTATAATTGCATGCTTACACATACCTAGTAGACATTGCTATTGTCCAACAGTCTCAGCTTTTACATTTGCAGGATCACAGCTAATTGCAATCAATTAACATCACTTGCATATAGTCACATCAGTGTAACACATTAAGTCATATGTAAATTAATCGGTTATATACTCACAGCGCTGTCAGTAAATTCCTACTCATCCGAATCATGTGGCAACAAGCTATTAATATATTTATCTACAAACTTTATTTATATTTTTTTTTGCATTTGGAGGTGACAGCATATCTTTGCATCACTAAACTAGAATACAATAAAATTATATAAATAATTGAATATATAACAGTATTTTCGTTATATATTCCGGTTATTTATATAATCGATATTTTGGGATAACACTATCTTGGAAGAGCAAATGGGCAGGAACGTCGTTTGGCGCCTTTTTTGGCAAGAGAGATCCATCACGGGATTGTTCTGTTGGATTATTTTCGACCTGAAGTTGCCACAAAATTACCATAACTGTAAGCATAATTGTCTTTTCTTCGAATAGTAAGATAATTTTATCCATATTTATCTTATTTACACCAGTTATCAATAGTTTAAAACCGTGCCTTATGTGAAAGAGATAGAAAAGAGAGTCTATGAACGAACCGCTATATGAATGCACCTGCCGGAAATGCCAGCAAGTTCACCCACCACTTCATATCAGACGAGAAAATTGATGTGTGAATGGTCTAAGGGTGACAACTCTAGGTGTCGTCATTATATCTCACTTCTGATGTGAAGTAAACTTGTGTAACCTTTATTTTTTCAGTCTACGTTTAGATTATACTAGGACAACACATAATGTTCGTGTCAATGGTACGGTGCCCAACGTGGAGGCATGCCTAACATGTAGCTGCTTATTTTAATACATCATCAAAGGCCATAGCCAAAATATCCAATGCATGCTCAATCATGATTAAATTTCTCGGACATAGAATTATGTTGGAGAACTGAAGATCGATCGACTACAGCGATTGGACCATTCATAACGGATGTCAATGTATAATTATACTTTGGTCGACGATTCGTGCCATATCCCATTTCTTCACATGCACACTGCAGTACAAACCATACCAAACATCAAATTGGCACATTAATTAATGCATTGATATTATGTGGCCATTACTATCCATTGGCCTCTGAATTCCAAAATTTGGCACCGCCGCAATCGCAATTTGAAACATCCTCATCTTCGAAACCGTTGGAGATTTTTTAGGCCAAAGTTTGTTTTCTATCTTCCCAGGTCTGGAGAATTTGCCTGGCTGTGCTTTCATGTTTTCATTTGATCACTAGATGGCGCTGTAATTATGAACATTATAAACCTTTTTGAAACAATTTTTTCCGAAAGCTTGTTCGATTTTAAAGAAATTAAGTATATTGATTTGGTGGGACAGATACAGAGCTGAAAAGGTTTTGATCTTGCTAGCGTGACACAAAGGGCACCAATTTGGCGACTCGAAAGGGGACGTTTTCAGGAAATGAAAATTTACCAATCTGAAAGGAGAGAAGTTGCATAGTGGTGTATTCCATGGAGTGGATGTGGATGTTTTAGGCAACTTGAAATCGAACCATGTGTGTCAATTGGATAATGGCTTACCCTAAGTGCAAGAAGCTGCAAATAAAATGACCGAACACAGAAAGTTTCAAATTTCTTCCTTTGTGATTAAAATGACCACTACTATGTAAAGAATGATTAAATCCCCAAAAACCCATGTACATTTAAACCACCTTTACCAGGCTTATACATATTTTCATGTGTTGATATTACTGTGGGCTTATAAATGAGTGAAAAAGCATCGTATTTGTATGAGACAGAAACTGGCCGGGTTTGAGAACACAATCATAAATATATAGTGTTGTTGACTCAGATTGTTTACTTGGTAGGGGTGATTGTGATGTCTGGAGTAAATATCGTATTTATCATACTTCTGGGCAATGCCGGACAAATCCCTGAGCATATATTGGAGTCTAGAACTCTATCCTGAGCCTACCTGGTACTTAAACTTTATAGTTTTATATACAAACAATTCAACTCTGTGCAACTGAAAATATTAGGGAATACCCATTTTGCACCACATACCATGTGTTAGCAAAAAGATTTCTGCAGGAAAAGGCAATTTATAGACACATTGTCTTGAATTAATCACAAATTTGTAGAATTGTCTTATTTGCGGCACTGCTCGTTCCATCCTTTACAGGTCTTACTGCATGCTCTGAATCTAGCTCACCAAACCCATAAACTGTTGAAAACAACTAATTGAAATTGTTGCTCATTCACGTTGAAAACTTAACAGGCCACATTTGCAATTTCTATTACCCATGCTGAATATAGTATTGTATTCTTGTCACACATCCATGCTGTCTTATACTGTAATTATGTCTCCCCCAACTATGTTGGGGGGAGACATCTAGTGTTTGTGCTGTCTGTCTGGATGGATGGATGTCTGGATGGATGTCTGTCCGTCCCCTTGCCTTGTCTGCAAGATATCTTGAGAACTACTGGATGGAATTTCACCAAACTTGGATGGAAGCTTCATTGGGATAGCCCCCTCATTTGATTACGTTTTGGTCTGTGTGCGTGCATTCGTCCATGTCCGGTGTCCGTCCGTCCGTCCATCTACTTGTACATGTATATACAGGCCTTGTCTGCAAGATATCTTAAGAACTACTGGATGGAATTTCACCAAACTTGGATGGAAGCTTCATTGGGATAGCCCCCTCATTTGATTAGGTTTTGGTGTGTGTGCGTGTATTAATCCATGTCCGGTGTCCGTCCGTCCGTCCATCTACGTGTACATGTATATACAGGCCTTGTCTGCAAGATATCTTAAGAACTACTGGATGGAATTTCACCAAACTTGGATGGAAGCTTCATTGGGATAGCCCCCTCATTTGATCAGGTTTTGGTGTATGTGTGCATGCATTCATCCGTGTCGGGTGTCCGTGCGTCCGTTCATCTACTTGTACATGTATATACAGGCCTTGTCTGCAAGATATCTGGAAAACAACGTTACGGAAGTTCACCAAACTTGGGTGGAAGCTTTATTGGGATAGCCCTCTCATCTGATTAGGTTTTGGTTTGTGTGTGCGTTCGTCCATGTTCGGTGTCCGTCCGTCTGTCCATGTTAGGCTATCCATGTACTTGTACATGTATATGTATATACAGGCCCTTTCTGCAAGATATCTGAAGAACTACTGGACAGAATTTCACCAAACTTGGATGGAAGGTTCATTGGGATAGCCCCCTCATTTGATTAGGTTTGGGTGTGTGTGTGCATTTATCCATGTCCATCGTCCGTCCGTCCATCTAATTGTTCATGTCTATACATACCTTGTCTGCAAGATATCTGGAGAACTACTCGACGGAATTTCACCAAACTTGGATGGAAGCTTAATTGAAATGGCCTTATGATCTAATTAGGTTTGGGTGTGAGCTAGTGCTTGCGTGGGTCCATGCAAAATGTGCTTATCTGTCTGTCCAATTTTTGTTCACTCCATATCTTGGAAACTACTGAAGGCAGATGCATGAAACTTCTATACGGTACAGCATGTATACTATAGGTGTGGCTCTTGTATGTTTTGCATCTTTCCTATAGTGTGATCAGTTTCGAAATAGTTGATGCTTCACAATTACATGTATTTCACATTGGTTGGACGCTGTAGATGTCGACAATCCACTCATTGCTATATAAATCCCGACTCCTCACTGGGTTACTGCAACAATAAAAATCGCCTCTTTGTAATTAATATTTTTAGATGCGCAGCTTTGTTTAGGATACTTATTGCTACATTCATTTTATAGCACTTTCCTTAAATTATGTGCCCACTCAAGGCAAGGTGGGAGGTTGGGGGAGACGTATGTTTTTGCTTAAAAAAACAACCAGCATAGGCTTCATGCCGGAGCGGCAACTCAAGGGTCAAAGCGGAACCTCTAGTTCTGCTTTCTTTTACGAGATATTACAGGGTTCCCAGTTTGCATTTGTTGTGGTCATGTAATATCACAAAACCACTACTACAAGTAGGTTCACTAAATGGTAGCCACATAGACTACATTATGCCAAATATTTTGCCGGGCTTCTCTATCTATACATGAGAGCATGTTAGACATGTATGAGAACCAACACCACTGGGATTTGGTTGCTACTCACTCCCTGTCACCAATCATGAAAAACATTGTAAAATCTGAAAATTTATTTAGCTTGTTTAAGGTCCTTTGCTTTGCTGGGTATTTCTAATAAGTATTTTGTATGTTGGTCAGCTTTGCCAATTTTCAAAAATATCCAATTCTGGAAAGGATTTCCTAACATCCAAGATTGTCATACTAAATTCAATGTTTGTTACTGGAAAAATTAACATCATCAATTTGACACTGTATCTCCATGAGCATGCATCCTGCCATCGCAATATACTGACATTGTCCGATATATATATATAGTAAGAAGACGAACAAAATATAAATATATTGTTTCATATCTCTATTGTATTGCCATTTTTTCATGAATGATACTATTCCAGTTACAATGAAACATCCCAACATAGCCAATGGTGGTCATTAATGTCTCAGACATTCAAATATGACTTGCATGTAACTAAATGTATTTGTCAACCGTACATGTTCATGTATAAAATCAAGTAAGAAATCTTCTGGTAAAGTTATCAATTTATGCACTACACAAGTATTTGGGAAAATTCTTTGTCCGTGATTGACGCGAGATTTCATTTTCCATTGCCATATTTGGGGCTTCTACATTGTTACGATTAGGATACGATCGAGCTGTTTATAGCACTACTATCTTGTTGTATTTGCTTTATGCTGTGATCGGTACTGTGCATGAAAGTACAACGAAGCTTAAATAGTCGGTCTATGTCGACGGTCCGTATTTCATGACTAGATGAAAATTAGAGCATTCTGTTCTCACTGATTCATGAAATCGTTGGATCTTTGGGAAATTGCTGCCTTATGCCTGCTACTAGGTCACCACCTCAACTATTTTCCGAAGGTTACATTGGTCGACAATGGATCAAAGCCAAATATGCTATCCCTTTGTATTTGTTTTGTGCTGTGATTTGTACCATACTCTGTCTTGATATTGTTGATATTAGGTACACTGCTGCCTTGTGGGAGCCTTAAGTTCTCCAGGATTGACCTTGACTTATTTCCAAAGTCAAAATCATATATGTTAATATGATAATAACATACATGTTTGCTTGTGAACTCAGTATCTGAGGAGCGAACGAATCAGTCTTGACAATTGCTGCAATGCTGCCTAAAAGTTACCTCGATCCCAAGTTCTCTGCAGAGACTTGTTGACGGAAATTGAGTAGTGAAAGCAACACTCCCTTTTAAACAGTGTGTTGTTTTAAGCCACGGTACCTGGCGTAGTCAGTATACGATTTTGCCTGAATTACGAACGTATTATAGATTAGGTGATGTAATGTACTAGTATCATAACTATGATAACGTTTGCTAGACAAATCCGTCCATACTGCTAGGAGAATTCCAACACCTCCGGCCTTCCGCAATTGGCTGAGAATTCCGGGTGTCCAGGGCCATCGTTTTTTTAATGGAATTGTCTCTAAGCAAACAGTATATTTGGCACAGTTCTTCTTGAAAATGATTAACAGCTGCGAAACAAAAAAAAATGATAGGAATTTTGTCGATATACAGGAAGACCACAATCAACATGGGATCATTGTACTGAAAATTTTCTAAAAGCTAATGGTGCACACGGTTTTTTTTCTTACCAATAATTATACCGGTATAAAATTAATTTTGCAATATTACAGTACGTGGGAGTTATGATGACTATTTCGCCAAAATCGACAAACTATTAAAACAGCGTAATACACTGTAGTCTTCTAGACAGTGAATGGGATCGGCTAGAAGCCGGTCACTTGGATCCTGACGTCATTAAAATCTGTGCACATCATATGAATATGCATGAGAACAACCAAGCTAGATAACAACATGTGCGCACTGTGACTCACAGTGTGAGGTGAACATGTGCTTTGCTTGAATATGTATGACGGGTTCAGCGTAAATCAATAAATGTGTAGTTTACTCAGAAAAGCGTCATCACGTGGTTTCAACCGTGGGAATTACGAAAATGGATCCAAACAGGCATAGTTGGTTGCCAGATAACTTCAATTTAATGCCTTCCAGACGAGGATGGGTCAAATCATGGAGGTATTTATCATATCTTATTATGAGGAATGAAATGACAGGCCTCTGGATTGAAATAACAGGCCTCATGATTGAAATGACAGGCCTGCCTTATATCTGATAGGATGTTAGTATGGTCTCAGTTTTGTGGTCATTATAATATTGGGTTGTACACCATATGATAATAAGGAATGAAATGACAGGCCTCTGGATTGAAATGACAGGCCTGCCTTATATCCAATAGGATGTGAGGATGGTCTCACTTTTGTGGTCATTATCTCTGGGTTGTATGTACCATATGATAATGAGGAATGAAATGACAGGCCTCTGGATTGAAATGACGGACTTCAGACTTCTTTATTTAGCTAATCACAGCGCCCAACAGATTGAGCAGAACAATTACAGTACTTTAATGATTAGAATGATTCACCGTATTGAAACCAAATCAGCACCCCCCTCCCCACAGCAGCCAGGCCTCGGATTGAAATGACATGCCTGCCTTATATCTGATAGGATGTTAGGATGGTCTCACTTTTGTGGTCATTATTCCTAGGTTGTACACCATATCATAATGAGGAATGAAATGACAGGCCTCTGAATTGAAATGACAGGCCTCATGATTGAAATGACAGGCCTGCCTTATATGTGATAGGATGTTAGGATGGTCTCACTTTTGTGGTCATTATTCCTGGGTTGTACACCATATCATAATGAGGAATGAAATGACAGGCCTCTGGATTGAAATGACAGGCCTCAGTATTGAAATGACAGGCCTGCCTTATATGTGATAGGATGTTAGGATGGTCTCACTTTTGTGGTCATTATTCCTAGGTTGTACACCATATGATAATGAGGAATGAAATGACAGGCCTCTGGATTGAAATGACAGGCCTGCCTTATATGTGATAGGATGTTAGGATGGTCTCACTTTTGTGGTCATTATTCCTGGGTTGTACACCATATGATAATGAGGAATGAAATGACAGGCCTCTGGATTGAAATGACAGGCCTCTGGATTGAAATGACAGGCCTGCCTTATATGTGATAGGATGTTAGGATGGTCTCATCTTTGTGGTCATTATTCCTAGGTTGTACACCATATGATAATGAGGAATGAAATGACAGGCCTCTGGATTGAAATGACAGGCCTGCCTTATATGTGATAGGATGTTAGGATGGTCTCACTTTTGTGGTCATTATTCCTAGGTTGTACACCATATGATAATGAGGAATGAAATGACAGGCCTCTGGATTGAAATGACAGGCCTCTGGATTGAAATGACAGGCCTGCCTTATATGTCATAGGATGTTAGGATGGTCTCACTTTTGTGGTCATTATTCCTAGGTTGTACACCATATGATAATGAGGAATGAAATGACAGGCCTCTGGATTGAAATGACAGGCCTGCCTTATATGTGATAGGATGTTAGGATGGTCTCACTTTTGTGGTCATTATTCCTGGGTTGTACACCATATGATAATGAGGAATGAAATGACAGGCCTCTGGATTGAAATGACAGGCCTCTGGAATGAAATGACAGGCCTGCCTTATGATAGGATGTTAGGATGGTCTCACATTTGTGGTCATTATTCCTAGGTTGTACACCATATGATAATGAGGAATGAAATGACAGGCCTCTGGATTGAAATGACAGGCCTGCCTTATATGTGATAGGATGTTAGGATGGTCTCACTTTTGTGGTCATTATTCCTAGGTTGTACACCATATGATAATGAGGAATGAAATGACAGGCCTCTGATTGAAATGACAGGCCTCTGATTGAAATGACAGGCCTGCCTTATATGTGATAGGATGTTAGGATGGTCTCACTTTTGTGGTCATTATTCCTAGGTTGTACACCATATGATAATGAGGAATGAAATGACAGGCCTCTGGATTGAAATGACAGGCCTGCCTTATATGTGATAGGATGTTAGGATGGTCTCACTTTTTGTGGTCATTATTCCTGGGTTGTACACCATATGATAATGAGGAATGAAATGACAGGCCTCTGGATTGAAATGACAGGCCTGCCTTATATCTGATAGGATGTTAGGATGGTCTCACTTTTGTGGTCATTATTACTAGGTTGTACACCATATGATAATGAGGAATGAAATGACAGGCCTCATGATTGAAATGACAGGCCTCTGGATTGAAATGACAGGCCTGCCTTATATCTGATAGGATGTTAGGATGGTCTCACTTTTGTGGTCATTATTACTGGGTTGTACACCATATGATAATGAGGAATGAAATGACAGGCCTCTGGATTGAAATGACAGGCCTCTGGATTGAAATGACATGCCTGCCTTATATCTGATAGGATGTTAGGATGGTCTCACTTTTGTGGTCATTATTCCTGGGTTGTACACCATATGATAATGAGGAATGAAATGACAGGCCTCTGGATTGAAATGACAGACCTCTGGATTGAAATGACAGGCCTGTCTTATATCTGACAGGATGTTAGGATGGTCTCATCTTTGTGGTCATTATTCCTAGGTTGTACACCATATCATAATGAGGAATGAAATGACAGACCTCGGGATTGAAATGACAGGCCTTCCTTATATCTGGTAGGATGCTCTGTCAGGGTCTCCTCTTTGTGGTCATTTATTCCTAGGTTGTAAGACATATCATAATGAGGAATTTAGTGGCAGCTGGGCCTCAAAATTGAAATGATAGGCCTGATGTTTGAATTGACAGACATGCCTTTAATACCTCCAGCAGGATGTTGGGACTCAGTAATAAGGAGCTGCTGTTAGGTTACTAAAACAAGCAAACTATTGTTGATGGTATTGGAGACTACACTAATTCAGGACTTACATCCAGCAGGAATTTGGGGCTCAGTTATGGATCGAGCTGCTGTTGGGTTACTAAAACAAGCAAATTATTGTTGAGGGTATTGGGGACTACACTAATTTGGATCTTAAATGTTCTTCTTTGTCTGGTGGATTTATGAGCTGGGGATGGTTCATGATGATGTTATGCCAGGGTCGCTGCATTAATACCTAGTAATCCCTTAGTCTGAGAGGGTGATTTGAATGGATAATATGTTTCGGATTTCATCCGTAGTCTGGGGCTTGTTGTCCACAAGAGAACATAACTGTGAACAAACGGTACTTATGTAACATATTTTCCTCTCTCCTCACAGGTCTTCTCCACAAGTATTGTAGTCATCTCCCAGTTGATGGAGAGCCTTGTCATCATCATCCATGCTGTCAGAATCAACCAGTATCCAGATAGGGAAGGTGTCTCTCAGTTTGACTCTCATCAGTCATCTCAGTAGCTTTGGGTTCTATACCAATGACGCAGCAAAATTTGCTCTTTGCTCAGATGGTTTCTCATAATAATACAAGTACGACTATAGATATGCCAGTGGGACCTTGCTGTCAAGTTCACATTACATATTTTTAATGGATTGTTTCTATCTTTTTTCATCCCATGGAAACTAATTCACATTGATTGTGTTCTTTTTGTAAATCTAAGTTAAACATGTTAAAGGCTGATTCATCAGGATTATTCTCTTATTCATTATTCAGCAAAATCCTGTATTGGCAGCTTCAAATGAAGACTGTGGAGATGACTAACTTCATGTTCTCTCTGTATTTTAGAGATATGGTAATAGGCATAATTCATCTACCCGTTTTCATTAGATTTTGTACTCCTCAGTAATATTTGCTTTTCAGATAATCCAATTAATTAGGCTATATACCCTAGCATGGGTGACCAGTTTTCAGAAATGATTAGACCATTTATCAGGTTTATGTTCTTGTCTTTCATGTCAATCTCGATACTCTTCTACTGGTCCTGTCTTCATGTAATCTGAACGCATTTTGTATGACAAATTATTGCTTTGTTCTGAAATATACATGTAACATTTGCAGGCCTTCAATTATGTCCTATATGTCCTATATTTTTTTAGTTGTCCTATATTTTCCTAGATTTCTGAAAAATGTCCTATATTTTCTATATTTTTGCCCCCGAGTCTCTTTCAAATTATTAAATTACTTCAGGGGTTATTCTAGCCCAAAATTTATAATATACTCAATTTTCGAAAAGAGATGAACTCAATTTTTTTGCGTACCAGTCTATAAACTCGATATTTCAGACTTTTTCATAGGTTAAAGACATGAAACTCAATATTTTCAGACTTTTTCATAGTAAAAGATATGAAACTCAATATTTCAAACATTATATTCAAGTTTTTCATGGATACTGTAATTATGATGCACACTAAAAGAATAGATACTGAAGATGCTGAATTGTATGTACTTTATTTCTCCATTCTTTTGAACCACCAGTGTGGTTTTACTATGCAACTCATAATAAGAGTGTTGGACAGAGGAACTTACAACAAAAGGACATGCTAAGCCCCCCCCCCTTCCCCCAAAACACACACACTGTCCAAAAAATATTCAATAGCAATGATGCTGATGTCAGACCAATTGTGGAGGTTATGCCTCAGAATGAATAATAGCGAAATATCTCTCGGGCTCAAATTATTGTGGAGTATATATCAATATGCAGAAAGATTCTGGACTTTACAAACCTTGAAATGATGCAAGCATGCGATTTCACAGAACATACTCAGTTTCATCTGGATTAATTGAGCGGATCCCATCGCTATTTTCCTTTTCAAGTACAAATATACTTGTTTGTTGAAATATATGTGAAGATAAAATAATTATTAGGGGTCTTATATATATGTCTCAGTGGAGGGATTCATGAAACCATACACTTCAAAAGACTGATATGGTACTGGTATCGAAAGTAACTATGTAATTGTGCTCTTCATTTTCCAATGGTTAAATTTAGCGTACATTTCTGATTTTCATTCGTGCATACATGTACTTCATGCATGTTCCCGAAGAACAAGTAAAACAAATGTTAATCAATTGATAAAAGTGTATTAATAATAATTAACGCAACCATGACAGATTCACACAATTAAATGTAAATGTACAAAAAACAAAATACAATAACTTGAAGGGGCTAGCCGTGTTGGTTCACTTTTTTGAGGACCAACAACCACCACAGCTACCTGTATAATTGCTTTGAAATGAGCCATTTGGGAAAGGTGCTGTTGACATTTCCCCTGCACACATTTTTCACTGCAGACATTGCCCTCTTTCGGACATTTCCCCCTTCCTGTATTTTTGTACTATGAATTTGTATGAATATGTATCAAAGTGGAAATATTTACAAAAACAATTTATCTTATTTTATATTATTTTCTATAATTTGGCATGATTAAAGAATACATAGCAGAAGTTAGTATATCACAAGGACATAGTGATGAATATTTGGATACTTAATTGTTCATCTTAATTTAACATAAATATTTAGTTATATTGATAAAATATATTAAAACATATTATATATCTACATAAATAATAGCCATCACATACTACATAGGCAAATGTTATTTAGCTATACACAGGGGGACAAAATGCATTCATCTCAATCGGATGCTGTGTCCCATGGCTTGCAGGGTTTGTGGCAATGCTATTATCAGAAGTAATAAAATAATAGAAAAGTGATCATCAAGATTGCTTTTATTATTATAACTTTGTTAAAAATGTTTACTAAATCATACAAATCTTGTTAGCAGCATTTTAAGAATATATACGGAGGCTGAAATCATGTTCGATTACTCAGCTTATTGAACATAATAAAAAATGATTTTAAACAAAAGATTGGCACCCACCATTGTCCGATAATTGTAAGCTAGTGACAAGAGGATCTCTTTGTCCATTATTACTAAGAACAAGTGATTGATTTGTAATTTTGTTTCCAGAATTTCGAATTTGAGCGAAAAAGATCGAGAAAGGGACACTGGAAAACACCCAAGATATTATCTTTCTAAGTTTCAGGAGTTTCAAGATTTCTAGAAACTGTAATTGATGTCGGTTGTCAGTTGTCGGTTGCACGTGTCATCATTGGGTACTGGAAGCGAAGACAAATCTCTGACACTTTGGCATGAGCTATATGAAACATACTTAAGATTTTATAATTAGGAGCGAATGCTAATTCTGTTCCGTTTACTGGGCTAGTTTGAGATATCTCTTTTAAGATACCATGCTCGAAAATATTAAAATGGTGCAAAACTTAATACTGAAGGGATCCGGTCCATGCAGTAATGTTGAAACTTTGAAAGTGTCAGAATCCCTTGGATCAAAACACACAGTAGTCTACAGTTGTCGAGTTGTGAGGTTGTGTCACAAGAGTGACGTCCCTTCGTACGAAACGGTGAGGCAGTTTACTTGCAACGGCATGGACTAAAGTAAACTGATTTAAAATTTGAATAAATACGTTTTAATTTGGAATCATTTGAACTCCTTGATATAGAAGATGAAGGTATGGATATTCTCTATTGTCAATTTATAGAATATGCCCCACCGTAGTATCCGCCGATGACTCTTGTGATGCAACGTCACAACTTGGGAATACCATATTAATTTGAAGCGTAACTTGGATTTTCGAATCGGACCGAAAAAGGTATCTTGCACAGCTAGGTCCCATGTGGGACCTGTGTACCAAATTTCAGAGAGATCCATGAAGCAGTTCCTGAGAATTCACGATAAGAATTTTTCAAGTGAAAATTCAAGCTGGCCACCTGGCGGCCATATTGGATTTTTGAATGGGACCAAAAATGGTATCTTGCACAACTGGACCCCAAGGGGAACCTGTGTACAAAATTTGAGAAAGATCCATGCAGTACTTCCCGAGAAATCACGATAACAAAGTTTCATTGGGAATCCAAGATGGCTGCCTGGTGGCCATATTGGATTTTCGAATCGGACCAGAAAAGGTGTCTTGCACAACTAGACCCCAAGGGGAACCTGTGTGCCAAATTTGAGAAAGATCCATGCAGTAGTTCCTGAGAAATCGCGATAACAAGAATTGTTTATGGACGGACTGAAGACGGAGGACGGACGGACGGACGGTATGACGGATGGACGAAAATTGATTTGATGGTGATCTGGTGATGGTGGGCTAAAAAAGGAAGAAAAAAACTACATGAAATGGTTATCCAGTAGACCCTACCTCCCCCCCTACAGCCATTAAAAATATGAATGACAGTATACTCCCCCATCCATCAAGCCGCTGCATTTAGTAATGTCAGAAGTTTATAAAATATCTGTATTTTAATCTGTACTTCTGGTAATATAGATACACAGATACACTCCACCTTTGTGTCTGAAGTGGTAATCATGAAGCCTGTCATGTCATTCCTCATTATGATATGGTACGTACAACCTAGGAATAATGACCACAAAAGTGAGACCATCCTAACATCCTATCAGATATAAGGCAGGCCAGTCATTTCAATACTGAGGCCTGTCATTTTAATCCGGAGGCCTGTCATTTCATTCCTCATTATGATATGGTGTACAACCTAGCAATAATGACCACAAAAGTGACACCATCCTAACACATATAAGGCAGGCCTGTCATTTCAATCATGAGGCCTGTCATTTCAATCCAGAGGCCTGTCAATTCATTCCTCATTATCATATGGTGTACAACCTAGGAATAATGACCACAAAAGGCCTAACATCCTATCACATATAAGGCAGGCCTGTCATTTCAATCATGAGGCCTGTCATTTCAATCCAGAGGCCTGTCATTTCATTCCGTACGCCTCTTTCTGGCTTAGTGTGAATGGTAGACACTCCAGATCTCTGTTGGGGTCCAATTACTGGCCTGAAGAAGTACTTGTCCGAAAGTATTACAAGCCGCGTCAACCAGCATATGATGCTGATCAGGACTCTCGCGTTGTACCCAACCACGGGAGGAAACGTGCTACTGACTCTCACAGTTACATATCTCGCTGGAATAGTGATGGTGAGTACGATAATGAGTACGATCGTGAGTACGATTAATTTGCTAGCAACCTCAACTTTCATAATGGATCTACGTATCACATCATATAACTGTCGTTCGGCGAAATCTTGTTTACCTGAGCTTAAGTCTCTTTGTGATGACAGTGACATTTGTTTACTTCAAGAAACTTGGCTTCTGAAAAGCGAATTGGGGCTTCTGAACTCCATTCATTGTGATTTTTATGGCCGGGGTGTCTCGGCTGTGGATGAGACTGTTCTTGCCAAAGGCAGACCCCATGGGGGCCTCGCTATTCTCTGGAAGAAGTCGTTTGGGAGTAGCGCGAATTGTATTGAATATGATGATCCCAGACTTTTTGGTATTCGCATTGAAACAGTTAACTCTAAGTTACTCATTTTATGTATATACATGCCCACTGACTCACCCGAAAACTTAGAGTCATACATTGATTACCTGGGTAAGGTTAGGGCTGTTATAGAAGAATCTGACATTCCCAATGTCCTTGTGATAGGTGATTGGAATGCTCATCCCTCACGTCGTTTCGGTACTGAACTGCTTAATTTTTGTGATGATTACAATTTATTTGTATCTGACATTGAGCGTTTACCTGCGGATACATATACGTATGTGAGTGACGCACACCTGTCCACGTCATGGTTGGACCATTGTGTGTCGTCCGATAACGTTAATCGGTCAATTCGATCTATTGAAGTACTGTATGATGTCATTTCATCCGACCATCGCCCTCTATCTCTATGTATTGGATGGGACGCTCTACCGAGGTTACAGAAAGATTCCAGTGCATCACGTAGTTATAGCATTGACTGGAAAAACTTGACAGATAGTGATATCTCATTGTATTCTCAGGCAGCTCAAAATCATCTGTGTAAGTTATCCATTCCTGTGCATGCTGTTCTGTGTAATGATCGAGTGTGGCGTAGTTCATCATGATGATATATGTAATTATTACAATTCTATTGTACAATCGCTTCTGTCTTCGGGCTTTGAATCTGTAGCTAAAGTTAAGGTGAATAAGGCCCATATTGTTCCAGGCTGGAATGATTGTATATCCGACTTACACGCTCATGCAAGAACAAGCTTTATTATGTGGAGGGAACATGGTAGCCCACGATGTGGGCCTATCGCTGATTATATGCGCCGTACTAGAAGGCAATTCAAATATGCCCTGCGTGCTTGCAGGAGAGAGGAAATAAATATTCGCTCTGATAAGATGGCACAAGCCTTGTCTGATAATTCATATGACGACTTTTGGAAGGAGGTTAGGACCTCCAACGCTAAACATATGAGTTTACCAGATCGAATTGACCATGCTGAGGGTGAAAGTGACATTGTCAACCTATGGAAGGATAAATTCTTCCACGTTCTTAATTGTGTCTCCACTGAAAAACACAAACACGAGGTATTAGATGCTCTGGCAAGTTACAGAAACGGATCTTCTGATGTGTCTGCTATTTCACCAGACAATCTTCGTGCTATTATTCGTGATATGAAGAGTAATAAATCCGCTGGTATTGATGGTCTGTCCGCTGAGCATCTCAAGTTTGCACCTGATGCCTTATATGTTCATCTGTCATTATGTTTCAATGCTATGTTCCTCCATGGGTGTCTCCCTAAAGAACTGACATATGTAGTTGTAAACCCTATTGTCAAAAATAAATCGGGCGACATAACCAAATCAGATAATTACAGACCTATTGCTGTCGCCACTGCTCTATCCAAAGTTATTGAATTATATGTGCTACAGAAGTGTGAGGCGCAGCTCTATAGTTCCGATTTTCAGTTTGGATTTAAATCCGGTTGCTCTACTGATCAATGTATCTATGTTTTTAAGGAAGTTGTACATTTTTATCGTTCCAATGGCAGCCCTGTTTTTGTATGTTTTTTAGACGCTAGCAAAGCTTTTGATAGAATCAATCATTGGACTCTTCTCAAAAAGCTGATTGATCGAAATTTGCCGATGTGCTTTATCAATATACTGTATGTATGGTGCAATACTCAATTGTTTGCCGTCAAGTGGGGCTCCACTGTCTCTTCATTGTTTAAGGTAACGAATGGTGTCAGACAAGGTGGGATCTTATCTCCCTGTCTTTTTGCTATATACTTACACGACCTTGACTTGTCATTATCTAAAGCTGGTGTGGGATGCAATATTTCTGGATTATTTGTGAATCATTTGCTGTACGCTGATGATATGTGTATCATGTGTCCCTCCGCCAAAGCCTTGCAGAGTCTTTTAAACTATTGTTCTTCTTACGCAGAGTCGCATGATATTGTCTTCAACACTAAGAAAACCGTGTGTATGGTTTTACCGCCAAGGCGATATCGAGATTTTTTGCCTCCTCCGGTTAAGTTGGGTGGGGAGTTATTGAAATATGTCAATTGCTACACCTACTTAGGCCATATTATTACGTGTGATCTGTCAGATAATGCGGATATCGAATCGCAAAAGAGAAGGCTTTGCGTACGTGCTAATGTGCTTCTTAGGAAATTCCGTGATTGTACGACTGGTGTTAAGAAAAGTCTTTTTAGAGCATACTGCTGTAATGTTTATTGTTGTCAACTTTGGAGTACTCATACCACTACTGTTTTTAACGGCATCAAAGTTATGTACAACAACGCATTTCGATGGCTGCTTCATTATAGATATAGTTGTAGTGCCAGTGCTATGTTTGCTGTCAACAGCATCCCTTCCTTTGGCGAAATATTGAGGAAAGCTGTCTATTGTTTCAAAAGCAGAATTGAGTCCAGCGAAAACCTGATACTGTGTACTATACTTAAATCCGACCTTATTGTACATTCTGTGCTGCTCGATAAATGGCAGAAACTGTTGTATTCCTCTAAGTAGTGCCTATCGGCACTACATACCACTATGTAATCTTGTTTTCTATGTATATATGGACCCGTGTCTGAAATAAAGTATTATTATTATTATTATTATTATTCCTCATTATCATATGGTGTACAACCTAGGAATAATGACCACAAAAGTGACACCATCCTATCAGATATAAGGCAGGCATGTCATTTCAATATACTGAGGCCTGCCATTTCAATCCAGAGGCCTGTCATTTCATTCCTCATTATGATGTGGTGTACAACCTAGGAATAATGACCACAAAAGTGAGACCATCCTAACATCCTATCAGATATAATGCAGGCCAGTCATTTCAATACTGAGGCCTGTCATTTTAATCCTGAGGCCTGTCATTTCATTCCTCATTATGATATGTTGTACAACCTAGGAATAATGACCACAAAAGTGAGACCATCCTAACATCCTATCAGATATAATGCAGGCCAGTCATTTCAATACTGAGGCCTGTCATTTCAATCCAGAGGCCTGTCATTTCATTCCTCATTATCATATGGTGTACAACCCAGGAATAATCATGACCACAAAAGTGAGACCATCCTATCAGATATAAGGCAGGCCTGTCATTTCAATACTGAGGCCTGTCATTTCAATCCAGAGGCCTGTCATTTCATTCCTCATTATGATATGGTGTACAACCTAGGAATAATGACCACAAAAGTGAGACCATCCTAACATCCTATCAGATATACGGCAGGCCTGTCATTTCATTCGTCATTATGATATGGTGTACAACCTAGGAATAATGACCACAAAAGTGAGACCATCCTATCAGATATAAGGCAGGCCTCTCATTTCAATCCAGAGGCCTGCCCTTTCATTCCTCATTATGATATGGTGTACAAGCTAGGAATAATGACCACAATGATGAGACCCTGACATAACACCCTGCCAGATATAAAGCAGGCCTGTCATTTCAATACTGAGGCCCGTCACTTCAATTATGATATGGTGTACAACCTAAGAATAATGAGCACAAAGAGGAGACCCTGTCCTAACATCTTGCCAGAATAAGGCAGACCTGTCATACTGATGCCTGTCATTTCAATTCTGAGGCCTGTCATTTCAATCACGAGGCCTTTGGATTCTTTTGGGTGCGATACATGTGCTTGCATTAAGTTTTTCTTGAGTATATGTGTATATCGACCTGCACATACATCACGTTGAATTGTTCCGTTTGAATTGATTTTACTGACTGAGTCATCATACATCTCAAATACTACACATAATGTGTACCACCTACTTGGATGTCCTCTGGTGGTTTTTGGCTTTGGCAGCCACTTTGCTTGTTTTTCCTATTGGGTTATCTCCCTTTCCTAGGTTAAGAGATAGGGATTTCCTTTAAAAGCCTTCTAGCTGAGAATTTTGCACACCATGCAACATCCATCCAATTTGAAAAATTTTGATAGACATTGTGATTATCTGTGAACAATTAGAATATAAGAAAAAGTTAAATACTATTTATATGAATTTTTCATGAATATGCTTCAAAACTAGGGCTATTCTCTATGACTTCTGGGTTATCAAATTGAGCATGGGTCAGTCCAATTAACGTTGTCTACAGCCAAAAAATGCACACCAACCTGTATTTTTTCTTTGTTTTTTTTCTCATATTGCACAATTATGAATGCAACAACATTCAAAATGTTAATTACTTTCATTTACCACCTGCGGACATCGTTAAAAGGTGTGGTATAGATATTTTGTAAATCTTGAATTACGAAATGCCAGGGGTGTTTAGTACAGCAAAATAATATAACTCGAACTCGTCCAGCATGAAATCGTACATTCAGACGCTGTGACATTGCCCCGACTCTAGCATACTGTGATCAGCGGTCCTGGAATTATTGCCCCGCCGTTCCGCCACCCATGTATCATAGTTCTCCTTCCCGCCACTCAGAGAAAATTCATAGCAAGTATCTTGATACATTTATGCTGTATACCAAGTTTCATAAATGGTATCAGAGATATGCATCATTAAAGATTTTGCATGGATTAAAGATGGCCGCCAAGGATTTCACCAAATAAGGGAAACTGGTTTGGTCATTCCTTTGAAGTTTCTTGATGCATCGATGATCTATACCAAGATTCACAATGAACAGCGAAATGGTACTCAAGATACACAACATTAATGGTTTAGCATAAATTAAAGATAGCCACCAAAGTTTCCAACTGATCGGGTCCAGATTCAATGGGATTCTGGGTCACGAGCATATGGATGTGCACTGCAAGTTTTGGTGTGCCTAGGGTGAGTCATTTTAAAGATATCTTGGCAACGAGAAATCTGTGATGGTTTCGCATAAATTAAACATGGCCACTGGGTCATGAGATCAAAAACTGTAACCTGAGTCATGGTAACCCGATTCACGCTATCTATCTCCCTGTTGCTATATAGGGGCATTCAAGTATTACGTACGCAGCGAGAGGGGAGGGGGGTCTAAAAATGTGGATTTTTTCCTATGTATGCTGGATTAAATTTTGCATATGGTAGGGGGAAAGGGGGTGAAAAATTCAAATTTTTTGCGTAAGTAATACTTAATTGGTCCCATATCAAGTTCAATATTGCATATATATTTTGCTATAGATGTACTTTGTTTAATCAATGTTTCAAAGAGAAATCTCATTTGAGCTATAGTGGTCTGGGGGTCATGTCCTTTTTTTTTAACTAAACATGATAGAAAGCAGCATATTATCCAAATAACGGTACATTTAGAATAATCATAAAGCTTTGTTCATATATTACTATTGTTGCATACTCTGTTTTGAGTAAAGTTTTGTCTCAACATTTAGCCCTGGACAAACTGTAACCGGAGTCACAGTAACCAGAGTCCTGCTATCTTCTTTAATTATTTCCCGGTTACTATTATATTTCAGGTTCAATATCGCACATTTTCGTATGGATGTACTTTGTTAAGAAAGTTCGATGAATTCTCTCAAATAAGTACTTGTACTATATAGAAACTCAAAGCACATTTCTGTTGCTCAATGTTATTGCATGAACATTGGGAAAAATGAATAAATGATGAACCTGAAATCTTTCTACACTGTGTCTTACATAGGTTTCACTGCTTGCTTGTTTGTATTGATTTACTGAATAATGATCATGTTTTTGTGGTGGATGGACCATTATTTTCACCTGTTTTAACCCTATAATGCCCGACATTATTTCCAGGTATAACGACTGGGAAGTATTAGCATTTTCTGACAAGTTTATGTGCTTTTGTTGATAATTTGTGTTGATTAGACCGCTCACAGCGTTATTTGGAGTTCTGCTGAATGTACACATATGTGTACAATATAGGCATTCATAGTGAGGATTGTTAGGTTTGAAATTGTATACGTATGTGTACAATAGGCATCGCAATGTACCCTCACTCACTACATATACAAACATGTATGTACCCAAGAACCTACCTGTACCCTCACTCACTACAGTAACATATACATACATGTATGTACATAAGAACCTATCTGTACCCTCACTCACTACATAAGAACCTACCTGGAAGTGAGTGAGGGTACACTACAGGTAGGTTCTTATGTACGGGTGTGTTAATAGGGTGATGTTGAGTTTAGGAGATAGCGGGTGGGGCATATATCTGAGGAGTAGAAGTTCAAAATGGGAGTATTTTACTCAAATATAGGTCATTTCAGTTTTTGGCATGTTTTCAAATTTTCAAACCATTTTTAACGAAGGTCATATTGTTTCTCCGTCTTATAAAATAATGGGTTTCTTTAGTTGTTGTCATAACTCCTAGTATTTCAGTCATAAAACATACAAAGTTTGGGATTGACATTGAGTTTTTAATTCAATTTTGCCCTGGATTAGCATTGGCACAAAATTTTTTTAGTCATCCCTGATTAGTGAATTCATATGAATGTTTTATTAAGTAAGCTTTCGTACTCTATGGGGTTATGAGATGCGAGCCATGCTTTAGGTTAGAAGGAGCCCCTAAGGGTCGGGATTCATCCCTTGGATTAGTGGCAGCTTCTTAAAGAATGTTTTATGATGAAAGCTATTGGAATATATGTGGGCTATAGGCTAAATTATAATTATTTAGCTACATCTCTACCAAACAATGTATATAGACAGACCTGAAAAATATATGCAGAAACTGTTTTTGTCAATTCTGGCAACTCCATGTTTTACATACTAAAACATCATGATCAAATACTAAGATACAAATTCAAGGACTTCCCAAGCAGTTGAAACATACTGAATATTTATGAGGGCTAAATTGCAGTGTACCGTTAAGATATTTAGAATGAAAAAAACAGAATGGTGTTCATGCATATGGAACAGTATTAGCTATATTAATTGTCTTCTTGATTCCACTCCAGAAAAGGTGGGGACATGGCCCCCATGGCAGACCCCTACATTTTGTACCCCCCCCCCATGCTTTATATAAATCAACATTGATTTATATAAAGCATGGGGTTATATATAGAGACCCCATATTTCGACACTTCACCCTAATACCACCGCCCACACACCCCAAAACTCTTGTTTTGCGGGCCTGTGGGTAAGGCCATACAGTTTGGTTGTTTTCTTTGAAGTTGTTTTGGATGTAAAAAGATAAAAACTTTGTTAGGAAACGCCAAACGAAAGATGAGGATGATTCAACTGTCCGACACGTGCGTGTGACCCACTTCTGTTGACACGACAGGCCAAGAGATACAGCTCATAAATATTCATATCCTCAGCGCACATACTGATGACGTCAGGATCGAAATGACCGGCTTATAGCCGATCCCGACGGGATCGGCTATAAGCCGGTCATTTCGATCCTGACGTCATCAGTATGTGCGCTGAGCATATGAATATTTATGAGCTGTATTTCTTGGCCTGTCGTGTCAACAGAAGTGGGTCACACGCACGTGTCGGACAGTTGAACCAGCCTCATCTTTCGTTTGGCGTTTCCTAACAAAGTTTTTATATCTTTTTATTCCAACACAACTCCAAAGAAGGCAACCAAACTGTATGACCGTACCTATAATGTTGACAATGGACATCCGGACAACTGCAGTACCTTCGGTGGTTTTATTCCGTGGATCTGTGCTGTGCCTGTGGTATTTGGAGTGGTATTGAATTGAAAGGGGGGGGGGGAGGGGCGGGGGGCAATTAAACCATTGAACAGGGTTGAATGGAATATAGGGGTTATTATTCTGCATGAACTTTTCATCTTTCATGCTTGGCATATCGCTAAATTGCCACCTAGGCACAAGTAATTACCCCATAAGGGTTGGGGTCTTGGTACAAAATGTACGGGTCTCCCATGATGTCCCCACCTTCCCTGGAGTGGAATCAGTAAGACAATTAATATACCTAATACTGCTCCATATGCATGAACACCATTCTTTTTTTTTTATTCTATACAGTTAATAGGGGAGTTCCGAATGACTTTTTACATCTAGACTACTGGCGCTCGTTTTGTTAAAAGTTGACAGTGGTTCTTGTCTTATTTTCTACGAAAATCTGTCGTTGATAATTGCATGTAAAAAATTCTCCAATCGAGCTTGTGAATCAATGAGAAAATCATGTCCGTCTCAGTGTACCAGCGCGGGCAGTTGTGAATCACTTTGGTGAGAGCGGATCACACCATCTAGTGGTCGTTACAGTCACTGAGATTGGATTTTTTTTGTCAACCTGAATGGTCATCTATCACCAATATCCCAATAGGAGAAAAATGATGTATAACATGCCTAGCTACGTACACTTCGTTGGATTACCATTAGGCCCTACTGAGGCGGAAATACTTTATAGACACAGGCACGGCGGAACAGGGGGGGGGCCCCCCCAATATTTTCAGCAA
Source organism: Hanleya hanleyi (assembly GCA_036873755.1). Taxonomy (NCBI): domain Eukaryota; kingdom Metazoa; phylum Mollusca; class Polyplacophora; order Lepidopleurida; family Hanleyidae; genus Hanleya; species Hanleya hanleyi. The sequence goes on from JAVTVY010022161.1 coordinate 27,982, forward strand.
AAAAAAAAAAAAAAAGACAAAACAAAACAAAACAAAACAAAACAAAACAAACAAAAACCGAAAAAATTCAGAAACTGATAAAATAGAAAACGATAAAGCGAAAAACCTATATCTGTATTGAATGCAAATTTTACTTTTCAATAAGCATGAGGGGCATCCTTGCTCATTTCATCATCTCAATTAAGTCATGGTTTGTCTGTCAAATCCGTGCTTTTACACTACAAACATGTCCAGGAACGAATTATTGCCAGTCAATATCTCCATCTGGTTGCTTTGGAGTCAGATGTTTTTTTGTTTTTTTTTTGTTTTTTTTTTTAATTTGTCCATAGCAATAATAAATATATACAGTACAAACATTGATCTCAATTAATTAGTTGGTACACTGTTTATGTTTTATGAGTCAGATGTTTATAGTCTACCCGAAATTTTTTTTTTAAGATACGCCCTCATGTTGTTTCCTCTTGGACTTCAAAGAGTTTGTCCTTCAGCTTCTTCTCTACTTAGGGAGCTTCTTGAAATAAGAACATGAGTTCCTTGATTGGAATGGCATATGCCGGTTAGGCAAATCGAATACACCATGTCCAGTGTGGTGTTCTTATCTGGATGGATTAGAGTTTCAGTTGGAATGGCTTATGCCATCCCCCTCTTGTTATGGCATAGCCATCCTTTGTCTGCCCAGTTTCAAAATGTATGCCATGGAGTTCCTAGGAGTTCCAATTCTGTGCAGCAATATTTTAACATTGTAAGAGATGCTTTTTATCGAGCGAATACTTTGGAACATCTTTTTAGTCGGGTAACGGAGGATTGCATCTTGGGTTATTTGAGCGAAATCGGGCTGTTACATAAGTTTTGATGTGTGTCTGTTTTAATGCTTTAGATCACTAAGTTAGGCACTTGAGTATGTAGAATTTTGTTTTATCGTCGCTATATAGCTGAAATATTGCTGAACGAGACATTAAACCTTAATTCTCTCTCTCCTCTCTGTTTGGAATGCCTTATGTCAGTGCCCAGCATGCCCCAATTTCAAGAAGCTTCTTAAACTGAGCTTTAATCTAATTAAACGGAGATTCCACGAAGGTAGCGTATTGCCCAAAAACACCCTCCGTCCGTTGGTTGATATTTTAAACGGGCAGTTACAGTAATACATGTACAGCCCTAATCTGCCTACAAGACCTGGTATGGAGATAGGAGTACCGGTATACACGACTGTATCATGGAGGATGGCTCATTCACACTCATAAGTTGACCTGTGTTCGGCTCCACAACAAGCATGACAAGTAGAAAACATCTGTGTTGTTTAGATATCTTTTTATTGAAATGATATATATTTAACATTTAATTTATTTCTACTTCCGAACATTCTAATTTTCTTGATGGGGAATATAAAAAAAATTAGAAACAACAAAACAGGCAAAAAATACAGAGATTACATGTGTGAAGATTTCTTGTTTTATTCCTCGGAAATACGCTAGAACGCGTCTCCGGCCATCTAAGATCCCTGGAGCTTCCGGGGCCTGGCCGGCCCCTGGACCCTCGCCTATTTGTGCTGTGATAGTGGCCCCCCCCAATCACCAATTGCTTCTGCCGTGCCTGAGACAACGACAGCCTCATCTGTCTGACCATGCCATATACCACAATTATCCTCCCTAATTAAAGTAATTTTGTCAGTATTTCGGTAGTTTATTACTTGTACACGGACAAGACCATTCATTTAACATTGAACCTAACAGACCTGGTTTAATAAAAACCTGTCCAAAATGTTTCCCCAATTATTCAATTCAATTTTATTGTACAAAACATCCCGTTGGTATCGGCACCCATGCGACCTGATATGGATTCCTTCCTTATACTGCATGAAATTAAAATTCTAATTTAAGAAAGTTACACCCACGTTTCCATCGATTTTCTGACAGCTGAATGAATTCTACTCGTACAGTATATAAACTCTCAAAATGGACATCGAACATCCATTTAGCATCTGACTGTTTGGACAAAAGAACATAGAGGAATTAGTACACATACATATTCTCAATTTTAATAATCAACACAAATAATGAAAATTTTTAAATCTTGGGTGTGTGTGTGTGTGGGTGGAGGGGGGGGGGGTGAAGACCATCACGTTATGTGACTTAAAATTATTCTAAAGCAATAACTTTGCACTCTGACATCTGCTCATGTGCAAATCTTTAATGTCACAATTTTCGATTACGTAATCAAACGGAATAAACAGCGGGTTTTTCGTTCATCGGGAATTGACATGCGACTGCTGCATTATGTTACAATGCTGGTTAGTTAAGGGTTATCGCAATTCATTACATATTTTGTTTGACCATTAATATGATTTTATCACTGAAATAAATACTGAATTTACCACTTAAATCCACCATATTTTTCTTAGATTTCACACTAAAGAAATCACACACGTTTTTTCACCCAGCGTGAATTTGCTTCACTAGCACCGGAAGCATTACCTTGACGAATTCACCGAGAAACAAACAACGCAGGTCGGTTGTTTGATATTTATTCGAGTCCACAGAAACCGACGTTCCAATAAAACGAGAAAACATTTACACAGATGCTTTATTGCAAGAAATATAACACGTTTCAGTCATCCGCAACTCACCGTCATTCGGAACCCATAAAACTACTGTATATCTTAACTGTATGCTGCAATTTAGCCCTCATCAATATTCAGTATGTTTCAACTGCTTGGGAAGTCCTTCGTATGCATCAGAAGTCTTTGTATCTTTGTATTTGATGTTTTAGTATGTAAAACATGGAGTTGCCAGAATTGACAAAAACAGTTATGTTTCTGAATATATTTTTCAGGTCTGTCTATGCACTGTTTGGTAGAGATGCAAATCTAAGAAAATTGGGATATAAGCTTACGAAGGTAATTTTTGAAATAGGTAAGGCTTCAAAGTGAAGAACTTCCTTCCTGTGAATGGGAGGCTTGCACAATACAGGCATAAAACGGGAGTTCAAATCCCGCACCGAGATATTGTTTGGCTCACTCAGCCACTGTCATGAAGTTGAGAAATGGACTAAATGGAAGTAATTTCATGACAGGTCACTGGCTGCCCCATATTGTGCAAGTCCCTTATAATTTCTTATTGTAGGCATATAACAGGGTGTGATATAGCCCTTTGCCCGGTTGCCCAGGGCAATCTATATTTCCTTTGGGCAACCAAATTCTGCCCGAATTGCGGTGCAATTGGATGTGACAGTTGCCCGTGCTTGCCGATAGACAACTACAATACAATTTGATTGTCAGCTCTCATATCTTACAGCAATGCACATTTTATAGCAGCCCATACTCCGATACAATCTGAAAGCTTACTTAGAAGAAAATTCCTATGAAGCTGGTTCTACATCCTCACGTACCAGTGTATCGATCTGTTCGTATCGATACACTGGCTTTGTTAGTTATCCATACTGGTTCTGGATATAAATAGGTCAATTGGTTTCCTCTAATCAAACCAATCAGGGGCCGTGGAACCGGGGGGGGGCTCTTTTCGATACTGCAGTGTTATAAGGCCTATCTTATATAGCACCAGTCAAGCATTTAACATATATACACTTTCAAATGTGCTCCTACGCCCCTGCCAATAAGTGAACGCGCTAAGCTAGCTGATTATGCCAATCTCCTGCAAGGTAGGACATGTTACAGGTTTGTATTTCAATGTAGGTCAAAGTGCTTTCATGTCGGTATGAAATCGACATCGAATGTCAAAGTAAAAACCGCAGGCTTTGGATACCGACATGCTAATTCAAAACAAGCGCATGGAATGATGCATCGACGAAAAAACCCATTCGAATCACCAAAAATGTCCAGCTAAACTCTCTGTGAGTATTTAGTATTTACCTGGACTTGTGAAGATGCACCCTCCAGGGCTATGTGCCCACCATCTTATCTCCTAACCTATTAGCATCTGTATATTCTGAACGGTTACATCAGTACAGTCCTATAGCAGCCACTAATCTGAGCTTTGCATCCTGTTCTCCAGTACTATATGCAATATGGCCCATCCTATATCTTTCTAATTAAGCATTGCCTACCCTATAACCGCATATATTCCAATAGCTTTCATCATAAAACATTCTTATGAAGAAGCTACCACTAATCCAAGGTATGAATCCCTACTCGTAGGGGCTCCTTCTAACCTAAAGCATGGTTCGCATCCCATAGCCCCATAGAGTACGAAAGTTTACTTGATAAAACATTTAATATGAATTCACTAATCCAGGGACAGTATTCATTTTGCGCCAATGCTAATCCAGGGCAAAATGAATTAAAAACTCAATTTCAATCTCAAAATTTGTATGTTTTATTACTGAAATAGTAGGATTTATTACAACAACTGAAGAAACAATATTACCATTACCTTCGTTGAAACTGGTTTGCAAATTTGAAAACAATTTTTTTATAAAATGCCCAAAACTGAAATCACCTAATTTGAGTAAAATACTCCCATTTTGGACTTCTACTCCTCAGATATATGCCCCACCCGCTATATCCTAAACTCCACATCACCCTACCCCATATTCTAAAAGCTTAACATCAATAAAACATTCTTCACATTCAGCCATGAACCCTCGTGGGGCCCGGGCCTATGCAGCACAATTCTGGTGCCATCCTCCACTGAGTGTCCAACATTCAAGCTATTGGGATATTCACACTGCTGTGTTAAAACAGTGTTCCAAGAAAAAACATAAATGTACATGTATGTATACGTGATTCATGTTTTGTAGTGAATATTCAATAAAACCTTAAATATTTTCTCTTTAAAACAGGTGAAGATCATGGTCCATCCACCACAAAAACATGATCATTATTCAGTCAACCAATATAAACAAGCAAACAGTGAAACGTAAGTAACACACAGTGTAGAAAGATTTCAGGTTCATCATTTATTCATTTTTCCCAATGTTCATGCAATAACATTGAGCAACAGAAATGTGCTTTGTTTGAGTTTACATGTATTAACACAGGCCCGCAAAACAAGAGTTTTGGGGGTGTGGGGGTTGGGTGGGTGTGTGGACGGTGGTATTACGGTGAAGTGTCGAAATATGAAGTCTCTATGTATAACCCCATACTTTATATAAAACTACAACAAGGTCTGAAACGCACTAATAGGTGAATGGAGAAATAAACGGTTTACCTCCAAACAAAATACATCAGCATATTCTACAATTGTCATTCTATATATTCCCATCGTCAAATCAGTAAATTTGTACAATTTTATACCTTTGTTGGGCGATTCAAAATCCAACGTAACTGTCCATTCAGCCCGGCACACTGACATTATGGTCCGCTTCTTTCTCAATTCTGATTGGTCAGTTGCGACACGCCTCCAGCAAGATAGGTGACACACTGATCAGCTCACAAATCAGAATTGAGAACGAAGCCCGCCATAATCTCGCTGTTCTGGGATGGATGGACAGTTACGTTGGATTTTGAATCGCCCGGCAAAGGTAAAAAATTGCACAAATTTACTAATTTGACGACGGGAATATATAAAGTGATACTTGTAGAATATGGTGATGTATTTTATTTCACAGTAAACCGTTTATTTCTCAATTCGCCCAAAGTATGTTTCATATCTTGTTGTAGTTTTATATAAAGCATGGGGTTATATATACACACCCCATATTTTGACACTTCACCGTAATACCACCGTCCACACCCCCCCCCCCCCCCCAAAAACCCTTGTTTTGCGGGCCTGTGGTTTATATATAGTACATGTAATTCCTTGAGAGAATTCATCAAACTTTCATCAAACAAAGCCCATCCATACGAAAATATATGTGCGATATTGAACCTGATATATAATAGTAACAGGGAAATAATTAAAGAAGATAGCAGCACTCCAGTTATGCTCACTCGGGTTACAGTTCATCCGGGGAAAATGTTGATACTGTAAACTTTACTCAAAACAGAATATGCAACAATAGTGATATATGAACAAAGCTATATGATTATTCTAAATGTACATGTATTTGGATAGAATATGCTGCATTCTATCATGTTTAGTTACAAAAAAAAGGACATGACCCCCAGACCACTATAGCTCAAGTGACATTTCTCTTTGAAACATTGATTAAACAAAGTATGTATATCTACAGCAAAATATATATGCAATATTGAACTTTATATCTATAGCAACAGGGAGATAGATAGCGTGAATCGGGTTACCATGACTCAGGTTACAGTTTGTCACCTCATTACCCAGCGGCAACGTTTAATTTATGCGAAACCATCCCAGCTTTCTCGTTGCCAAGATATCTTAACATGACATTGATCTAATCAAAAGTGATTGACACCCATGTGTAGTGTGAATTGGGAAAGAGATAGAGAACTGTGATATAATCAAGACATATACCGGTAGTTGGTTACATTCAGGCATATAGGACAGAAATAGAAAAATTATATATCTGTAAAGGGGCATAACTCTATAAAATATGGGTCGAGGGGAAACACTTTCGATAGGCGTCTGACTTAGCACTCTGTAAAATAAGAACCGAGACGAATAAGCTGTACTGAACACGTATCTGCAGATATAACTTGTACATTCAGCTACAGATAACAAAATCTGAGATTATTACATCTGAAAGGGGCATAACTCCGTAATCCTTTGTTGGCTTGTAGCATACAATATAAATAAGTTTCCAAAATATAGTAGCTATACCGAACACAGTTCTGCAGATATAGCTGGTTACATTCAGGCATATAGGCATATAGGACAGAAATAGAAATTAATATATCTGTAAAGGGGCAGAACTCTGTAAAATATGGGCCGAGAGGAGCCACTTTCGATAGGCGTCTGACTTAGCACTAGATAAATAAGTGTTGAAAATTTGGTGGTTGTGTCTCAAGCGGTTTTGCCTAAAATGCGGTAACGCACGGATGTACATGGCGCGCCAATACCCCGAGGCCAAAATGGCCGAGGGGTAAAAATGACTTACCATAGGCACACCAAACTTGCAGTGCACATCCATATGCTCGTGACCCACAATCCTATTGAATCTGTAAATTGTATATTGGATATACAGTCCTCATTATCATTTGACATGATTTGTGTAATTTATATCTTGTTTCGAACATCAATGTACATGAACAACCAAAGAGTTCTGCAAGCCAACTCTTTATGTCCAGGGGTACTACAGTACATAGAGCAAAATCCCAAATTAGGATATAATGCACAAGTGTATATAGTCATAATTGAAGGTAAAAAGTATTGCAATATCACTGAGCAAAATTCTAGTTTCAAATGTTCAATGCATGTAGTTGTTTAACATACAGCTGTAAAGTTGCAGTTATTTTCTCTGTTTAACGAGATGCACATCACATGTGACTCATGTTACATGACATTCAGGTTGCCCAATTTTCAAAGTACTGGTACATGTACCATTGTTTTTTTCTTAGTGCTCAATATATATGAGCAGCTGTATCAGAAATCACTAAGGCACAAGTAAGACAAAGAAATTATGTAATTTTTCTGTAATGCTGTTCAGTAATTTTTATCATTTTAGAAACAAATCATTTGTCATCACTCAGGTTACATCATATAACATGATAGGATACAACTGTGTATGCTACATAAACTAAAGAGAATTTCAGCTATCTGCATTTTCTGGTTAAAGTATATAATTAGGCCAATGTATTGTGGACAAAAGATAAAGATTTATTTAGTAAAGTAAGAGTAGCCAAGATGACAAATCGACCCTATGATGAACAGAAAATTTTATGCTATTTTGCACAACATTTCATAAAAAATAAATATAAGTCAATTAGTGGAACATGGCAGTGTGACTAGCGTCACAGGAGCTATGAAGTAGGGTAGTCATTAGAAATCCAATGTGCACTGAGCTCTTGCAAATCCCCCTGCCCCCAAGTTTGAATCCTGCCTATATCAAAAAGGGCACAGTCCAATTCAGAATCACCAGTGATTTTCATCAAAAATCACCAGAAATTTTCATCAGAAGTAGGTCAGTATTAAACTTAGAATATAAACTGTTATAAGAATTAGTAACATACCAGTAAGTTTATATTTTACTGATCATGTCCATGTTTACATGGAATTGCCCATTTATAAGTGTAATTATAGAAAAAAAATCGACCATAGAGGCCCACGTCCCCTACCACCTGCACCAGTTATTGTGGATTGCATACATTGACTTCATATGTCATTCGTACTGTGCATCGCACACAGGGCAGCAAAACTCTTTAGGTGCTTTCACAATACAGACGCAGACAAAGTGGCACCATCTGCCACAAACAGCACATTTGATCCAAGGCTTTTTCAGCCCTGGTTGGCAGCATTCCACCATATCACAGGTGGTTCTCTGGCTCGGTGGTTTGTTTGATGAGCTCACAATTTTAGAACATGCATATGCACGCATCGCATCAGCATGCTGCTGTGTCATCTGTGAAAGGTCTGCCCCTCGTACCAGTGCAAGAGCATTCTGAAAAACAAGCAATCATGTTATCTCTACATTGCATCACCTCCAATGCTGAATCAATTTTATACTATTCACAGAGTTGTCTCAATAATTCTTGCCATCAAAACACTTCATCTTCTAAAGTTCAAATGCTATGTTAAGTCTAACATCTCCAAATTCATATTCCATTTATGCAATTAAGTTAGAATATATCAGAAAATTGTTGAATATTACAATGAAGATTAAATTACTTGATTTGATTAAGAGCTAGATAAAAGAGTATATCTAGAGTTAAGAATTTTGTTATGCTCTACCAGAACCTCTGCGCAAAATTGTTCTCATCAATTAAGGGCGTCTTGGCAAAAGCTTACCCGCCACAATTTCCGTGTTATTCTAAAATGAGAGAACTACAGGCAACCCTACTGAGCCACATTTTTGTTAACCTACATGATGTTGTCAAAGCTCTAAAAATACATCTAATGCAATGCATGATTGCTGATGGTGGGCAATAACTTATACCCAAGGGGTAATGGAGCCCAAGGGCTATTTTTCAAACCCAAGCTGGTGAAAACGAGGTAATTATGTGCAATATTATTATTCTCATATTGTCAGAGTTTACAACCACCTAAACTGTGGGTTTAACACTCTAAACTGCACTGTGCAGAAACACGCAGCACGCATGCTCATTCAGTCAGTGTAGATATTTATCGATACAGGGAACATATATATAAGAGAGAAATGGGAAATACATCCAATACAGCTTTTAAAATAATTGGCATGTTTGCCTCTGCCATGCTGGTCCCAGTTTTTACAAGTGTATGATGTGGATTGGCCACCAAGGTCACACACTGCGATTAAACCCCAGTCAGTTGGCCTAGTCGTCATGTAAGGAAAACACAATATGTTACTACATGTAGGCAACCTTTGTTGAACCTGGAAAAGCTAACTTAAAAAAAAAACAACCGGACAAGCTGTATTGCACGCAGTGTCCCTGGTTTGAACATCCATGCATGGCGAACTCCCCAGTCAATCAGAGGGTATATCTGACAGAAGGAGGCAGGCAATCTGATGCCATGAGCTGCAGCACTGAAATTGGGTCAATATTTCCCCTAGTAAAATGTGACAAGATGGTTTCCATTTTTTCTTAATTTAAATATCACAGAAACATTTTCAATTGTATCTGCTCAGCCAGTATCAATGTTTGCCAGAAGAATTCAATATGGGAGTCTAACTTTTGCACCCAGATACTGAATAAACGGTTTGTTACCAAAATCTAGGAGGGTAACGCCTAAATCAAACACTGGTACTTACCAGTAACACAAATGCACCACAGCTGTGTCCATCTCTTTGCATACAGGAAACCAAGTAGCCTGTCTCCCATTCATGAAAAAGTTCATTGACCTGTTTTGTGCGCATGTGCATGAATTTCCTTCAAAGAAACAAAATGGCTAGACTGTATTAGTACATCACCCAACAGTTCAATATAACCTGGTATTACAAAGCATTTGCATGTTTCCACGTAATTTTCAAAATTTATTGCTCAAATCTACACCTGCTATTGCTATGCCTATATCCTCCTTTGGATATCCATTTGCAGAATAAAAGTTCTCACCCTCTAGGGCCTATAGATGATATACAGATACTGTAGCAGTTTATTGAAATATACTTTATGGACATCATGATATATCTTCCTCTGTTATACCTTCTTGTAGAGATAGTGGTTGAATCGGCCTTGATTCCACAGCTCTGCAAGGTGTGACTGAATCGCATAAATATGCCCACTGTTACCCTTGTTTTGCTCTTTCATCAGTATGGCAAGGTAACCATTGATAACCTGACAAAAACAATATTCAAGTGATGATAAAATTCTCAACTGAGAATTATTACAATTACTAATAATTATTCAAATTATACAATAATGAACATTAGTTATTGATAATATTGTCATTTATTACGCCTCAGAGTAGTTTGTTTGATAGCCGATTGGTCAATTGCCATCCCATAAATAGTTCGTATTAGGTCAGCTACACACCACATACGAATAATCACGTGTTAACGTTACCATAGTGGAACGTGGAATTCACGTAGCCTGTTCTTCAAGGCAACGTCACAAAGCCGACACGTAAGAAAGCGAAGAGCTACGTCATATCAATAGCTTTGTGACGTTACGCCTCAGCGTTTGCATATTAACTGACATGACACTATCACTTATGATGTTTGTTTGAGGGGGCATACAAACTATTTACATGGTCAGTGTGGGGAAGTCTTATCGGTCTCGCCTGACGGCTCGACTGATAAGAATTCCCCACACTGACCATGTAAATAGTTTGTATGCCCCCTCAAACAAACATCATAAGTGATAGTGTCATGTCAGTTAATATTGTTGTGTGTCAATAGTGTCATAGGTCATGGCAGGTAATATTGTCATGTCATGAAGTTATATTGTCATGTGTCATAATATTGCCATGTGTTATGTCGGATAATATTGTCATGTGTCATGTCAGTTAATATTGTGTGTCATGTTGGGTAATATTGTCATGTGTCATGTCAGGTAATATTGTCATGTGCCATGTCAGGTCATATTGTCATGTGTCATTTCAGTTAATATTGTCATATCAGGTATTATTGTGATGTCAGGTAGTATTGTCATGTGTCATGTCAGATAATATTGTCATGTCAGATAATATTGTCATATAAGGTAATATTGTCTTGTCAAGTAATATTGTCATGTGTCATATCAGGTAATATCGTCATGTCCTGTTACTTTGTCATGACGGCTAAATATGACATACATGATTCAGAGATAATTTTATCACCATTTGTGAAAGTTCTCTCCATAAAATATGGGGGTGATCAATTTATTGGAACAGGAAGTTGACAAAATTTATGTAAATAATGCATATAATCCAGTATTTCTTCGATATTTCAATGATTTTAGAGGGTGATCAAATTTATTGGAACCACCAATTGGATTTTATCCTCAAAATTGAGTTATTAAATATCCATAGGGGATGAATTATTAGATGGATTACCGTAAATGCTTTGCTATTCAGCTGTCTTTCATAAAACATTGTCATTCCATACATGATGCTTGACTTTACCATTTCTGAAATGAAATTTCCCTCATTTATTATCGAGCCCGTAGCTTTAGCTGCGGAAAGCTCGATATAGGTGCCACAATGATGTCCGTCTGTCTGTCTGTCTGTCTATCTGTCTATCTGTCTATCTGCAGGACCAAGTAAATGTTAAAGTTTTGGACTTAGAAATTTTTCCCTCTGATCCTAAGGCCTGCCCGACCGCCGAACCCTCATATTTCAGATGCTTGCATCGGGCTACACATACTGAACCCATCCACTACCCTGGGGGAGCATGTCCCCACCCCTGGGACACCAGGACCAAGTAAATGTTAAAGTTTTGGACTTAGAAAATTCCTGACACCGCTTCTCGGCCTCACCTATGTCTCCTAAACTAAGGCCAACCCGACCCCGTGAACTCTCATCTATTCCAGTTGCTTACATCGGGCTACAGATATTGAACCCATGCATTACCCTCGGGGAGCATGTCCCCACCCCTGGGACCTCAGGACCATGTAAATGTTAAAGTTTTGGACTATGTCATCTATGTCTCCTGAACTAAGACCATCCCGACCCCCCGAACTGTCATCTATTCCAAATGCTTACATCTGGTTACACTTTTTGAACCCATCCACTACCCTCGGGGAGCATGTCCCCACCCCTGGGGCACCGAGCCCCACCCTCCATCTCTTAAACTAAGCTTCGCCCCACCCCATACCAATATATAGTCTGGGAGCTTAGATCATGCTACACTAATTCAACTTATCCACTACCCTCGTGGAGCATGTCCCCACCCCTGGGGCACAGAGCCCCACCCTCTATCTCTTAAACTAAGCTTCACCCTACCCCATACCCTGATATATTATGGGAGCTTAGATCATGCTACACTAATTCAACCTATCCACTACCCTCGGGGAGCATGTCCCCACCCCTGGGGCACCGAGCCCTACCCTCTATCTCTTAAACTAAGCTTCGCCCGACCCCATACTCTTGTATATTCGGAGAGCTTAGATCATGCTACACTTATTCAACCCATCCACTACCCCAGGGAGCATATCCCCACACCTGGGGTACTGAACCCCACCCTATATCTCTTAAACTAAGCTTCGCCTGACCCCATACCATCTTGTATTCAAGAAGCTTTATATATCATCATACACTTATTCAACCCATCTGCCATCTACACTTATTCAACCCATCCACTACCCCCGAGAGCATGTCCTCATCCCTGGGGGCATAGAGCCACACCCTCATATTCTGGGAGCTTACATCATTCTACACTTATTCAATGCATTGCCTGACCCCATACCCTCATATTTCAAATTTTATATCTCTTATATGTGAAAGTAACCTACTATTAGGTATGAGATGTAGTGTACATTGTATATACACACACACAACAAATGACCTACAATATATACTTTATAGTAATTGCTTATAGTAATACATGTAGTTTGATGACATTATTCTGTTTCAGAAGTATTGATTAAATAACCTGGCGGGGGAATCCCGCAGTACTGAACCTCTATCAGTTTTGAATTTCATGTCGCCTTAAATGAAGGACAAAATTCCCTTCAATTTTGCTATCAAATCGTTCTATTCCAAATCATATGATAGCTTAAAGCTTTTACATGAACCATATTTGTGTCCACACATTTAACTTATTTATATTAATTAAAACTGAGTTTGTGGTGTCACAGTTTTACCAGTGCACATTATTATGTAGCATTACACATGTATGATTGAAAACATTTGTCATTATATTCTTGTATTTGCATACAAATGGGAGGGTTCACCCACAAGGCTGGTGTCCCATTCCATACTGTAAATGATACCTCTACTCCAACTATTACACTCTGTCAGAAAAGGGATTATATAATTCACGTATCATGACACAAAGTTACACCAAGAAGTTCCGTGGTCCAAATTGCAGTCAATTGTCCCTAACTATGCGCTGTATATGCTTACTTTGAAAAAGAAATGTAATCTTTATTTCAAGTTTTATAATATAGTTTCTTTTAATCCAACCTCAACATCACTCATATAGAAACCCAGTCATTCGTTTTTGAGGAGTGTGAGTGTGATCACACTCCATCACACTCCTGAAAATTAGCTCAGAAGTGTGAACAATAGCACTCGCCAATTGTAAGCCTCCCTAAGTTGTAACCTGGAGGAGTGTGATATCACACTCCTTAAAATCATTTTTCAAACTTTAGGAGTGTGATTAACAGCACTCCAGCTATTTTCAAAAACGAAAGACTGAAACCATATTTTTATCTCGCCTTACGAAGTAAAGGGGAGATATTGGGAGAGGGGGAGAGAGGATGTCGTCGTCGGTGTCGGTGTCGGTGTCCCCTGCCTGGAAATGAATGGGTTTTTGGTTTAGCAACTTAAAAAAAAATCTAGAAAAATTAGAAAAAATATAGAAAAAATAAAAAAAATATGGGGGGTGGGTATGTCACCTGGGGGTACTACCCCTGGGGTGCTCTAATGTTAAAATCCCTATGAATGAGTTTTGCGTTTAGCTGAAGTGCACATGTACATCTGTACTTGGAAAGTTTCTTGCAGTTGTCAGCTTTCATTGGATGATTATGAAACTTGGTACACATGTTTCTTATGATTAGAGGATGTACCTGTGCTATTTTTGAGAAGAAATATTGATTTTTCTCCAAATTATGACAAATGAATGAGTTTTCTCTTTAGGTAAATTGTACATGTAGAGGCACATATACATGTACATGGTAAGTTTGCTCCAGTTGTCAGCTGTCATTGGATGATTATGAAACTTGGTACACATGTTTCTTATGATAAGAGGATGTACCTGTGCTATTTTTGAGAAGAAATATTAATTTTTCTCAAAATTATGGCAACTGAATGAGTTTTCTGTTTAGGTAAATTGTACATGTAGGCTTCTACATGATAAGTTTGCTGCAGTTGTCAGCTCTCATTGGATGATTACGAAACTTCATACACATGTTTCTTATGATTGGAGTATGTACTTGTGCTATTTTTGAGATGAAATATTAATTTTTCTCCAAATTATGGGAAATTATTGAGTTTTGCATTTAGCTGAAGTGCACATGAGTACCATCACTGCCACCACTAACATCCTACCTTCACTACCATCCATATCACTACTACCATCCCTAACATCCTACCATCACTACCATTCCATATGGGCCCTCAGTGGCTGAGTGGTCTAAGGTGCTTCGCTGGTGACCGCTAGCCTCACACTGATGCACCGGCACGGGTTCGAACTCAGCCTGTCCATGTGTGGAAGATTGTCAGTTACTTGCCAACGGGCGGTGGTTCTCTCCGGGCACTCCGGCTTCCTCCACCAACCAAACTGACTATCACCATATGAGTGAAACAACCTTGAGCGTGACATTAAACCAAATCCCCCTCCCCTACCATCCATACCATCACTACCATACTGATCATCACTACCATCCCTACTATCATTACCATCCATATCATCCCTGCCATCACTACTATTCCAACCATCACTGCCATCCCAACCATCACTACCAGTCATACCCTTCCAACCATCATTGCCATCCCAACCATCACTACCATCGGATCCCTACTATCGCTATCATCCATACTATCACTACCATCCCTACTATCACTTACATCCTACCATCCATGTCATCCCTGCCATCACTACAATCCCAACTATCACTACCATCGTATCCCTACTATCATTACCATCCATACCATCCTACCATCACTGCTATCACTTACATCCTACCATCCATGTCATCCCTGCCATCACTACAATCCCATCACTACCATCCTACCATCACTACCATCCATACCATCACTACCATCCATACCACACTACCATCCATACCATAACTACCATTCCTACCATCACTACCATCCATACCATCACTACCATCCATACCATCACATCCATACCATCACTACCATCCATACCATCACTACCATTCCTACCATCACTACCATCACTATCATCCATACCATTCCTACCATCACTACCATCCATACCATCACTACCATCCATACCATCACTACCATTCCTACCATCACTACCATCCATACCATTCCTACTATCACTACCATCCATACCATCACTACCATCCAGACCATCACTACCATCCATACCATAACTACCATTCCTACCTACCATCACTACCATCCATACCATCACTACCATCCATACCATCACTACCATCCATACCATCACTACCATCTATACCATCCATACCATCACTACCATCCATACCATCACTACCATCCATACCATCACTACCATCCATACCATCACTACCATAAAGGGCTCGATCCTTTTGCGAAGCTGCATGTTGATAAATAAAGAGATCATGGGAAGTGCTCACTTTGTCATTTAACCAAGAAGATCCTTTCAGGGTTTTCATATCTCCCCCCTCTAACACGTCTCCACAAACATGGTATCGTTCACTGGTTTTAATGGCTCTCCAACTGATGGGCGGAATACTGGTTAGCTCCTTCATTACATGATCTGAAATGAATGTTAGCAAGATAAAAAGATATTCACCGCCATATTATTCATGTCCTCCAATCAGTGTGCTTAGTACTTGATCACATTCCTCATATCACCCATTTGATAAAGGATACCACCCCTTTCTGGGACATTTGAAACAAAATTATACATCATTTGAACCGCCGAACTAATTTGTTATGAAACTCTTAACACACGACATTAACAATTTAATCACATCTAATTTAAAATAGTGCTATCTATTTCCTTTTGGTCTCTGAGGTAACCCTATCTCTTCTAATTATTCAGACAGCAAAACTTGACTTCAGGCATCTGCTGAGAGATTAAGTCTGCTAACATTCTACAAATTTCCCTAGCTAGATTTTCAATTCTTGGGATAGCTAACTCATCCAATATTCAGCCGCAGTTGTCATAACGAGGGTTTTATTCTGCTTTAAAGTCTAAAAATGCTATTCGAAGAATATAGAAGAAATAGAGTAACAATATCCAAAAGTTGGTTTATGAAACGAATTACCATTGCATGGTCCTCAGTATGAACTTGATGTTCAAAGCACCCCTCTGGGCCTGATCCAGGCCGATTTGGAATCTGTTATAACGGGTTTGGGCGCCCAAATTTAAAAAAAAGTTTAGACAATTTTTTTCTTTCTTTTTGACAATTTCAATGATAACTCTCACTATTCTCTCATGTTTACATGTACATGTAGCTGGACTGGGCAGGTCTGATCTTCAAGAATCTTGAAAAAAATACTACTAGTCATCAGAGAGCATTGTTTACTTCCTTTCTTTGCCTCCTGGGGTCTTTTAACCCTTCAAACATATAAAATGGCTCCGCCGCTGAGGCGCTACATCAGACTCCCCAGCCCTGAAGAATAGTATAAGGGTGCTCAAACTCAAAGGCTGGATCAGGTCCTGCCTCTGGTGGCAAAGAGGTGAATATTGTGAAGTATGAATCAGCAGCTAGGAACAAGGGTAGTAAGGGGCATAGTGACACAAGCTTATTTGGGCAAAGAGTGGGTCATGTTCAGAAAGATTTCATACCTTGACATTCAACTTGCTCATGGTGTTCGGCAGATACATGTAGTTTGGAAAGTTTGCTCAATGGTCCTTTATAAAGAAACCAAATTAGTGAAATAGAATAAATTAAAAGGTATGATTTTTACTAGCATCAGCTTATTGAGAAAATAAAAATATCTGTCTAAAAGTAACATGCACTGTTCATGAGCACAGGACCCGGTCTCAAATCAGTGGAACAATGCTGATGAATGAAACAATGCTGAGGGTTAGTGTACCATATACCACTGTACTTAAATCTTTCCATTTCTGTATGTGGTAACAACAATAATATTGATTCAGCATCGATTAATCATCTTTGTTTTATTAATCAGCATTGTTTAATTCATTTGAGACTGGCCAGGCCCTGTGTTCGTGGCACAATTTACATACATGTATGAAACTATATGAGATAAGCTCATTTGAGGCATCCTTGCGAACCAGTGTATCAGTCAATCTGTTAGGATCTATACACTGGCTTGGTCCTTCATTCCTGAAATTTCTGTGAATGGGATTTGTCTGGGCTGGATCTGTGTTAATATTGTAATTTGTATGGACAAGTATGCAATTTGCATTATATATGGTCAGTGCCCCATAGTTTTCCAATGTAAAGTTTGTCCAAAGTTTGTCCTTGTTTCAAGAGTTATTGCCCTTTGTTCCTCAAACCTTAGTGAATGGGATATATATATTTGTCCAGGTTGGATCTCGGTCCATATTGTATGGACAAGCATGAAATGTGCATGATATGAGGTCTGTGCCTGGTAGTTGTGCAAAGTGAAGCTGTATGTAGGAAAGATTTGAAAAATCAATTCTCTCGTGGAACCGGAGTACACAGGGTGTTTTGTCCATCCGGGCAAAAGACCATGCGACCATCTTGCATCAAAACATTTTATTATCACTTGTTGGTTGATTGACTGAATGCTTGGAATATGTATTATGCGAGGCATGGTGAAAAAAAAAGTGACCAACAGAATTTGTATAATTATTCAAAGTATGCCTCCACTGACCAATACACAATAGAACAATGGCGGGGCAGTGTCGGACTAAAGCAGAATGGGGAACATACCTTTAAGCAATCTCTGATTGCTTCTTTCCTGCATTATTATTTAGATCATTTCCTCAAATTGGATGAATTGAATTGAAATGTTATTCACCATACAGAGAAGATAAATCAATGAAGAATGCGTCCATTTTGTCTGTATATTGGCGGGAATAAAACCCTTGCAGGTTTGAAACACAAAAAAAAAGTTGGTGTTGCCTCACACTGGGTTGCGCCAATTGTTAGAGACATCTCTTAAAGGCACTACTACCAGTGATGATTCCTGATTGCTCATCCTGAATGGGTATATTCCCCACCCTCTGTCCAATCATTAAAAAAATTCCCATTATTCACTCTTTTTCTCCACCAAATGCTCAAGAAAATTGAATCAAGTCCAGTGAAGTATTTATTCGTTATCAATACATAGAATTTTGTCTTCATGACATTTCTTACCTTGTCCTTCAACTTTCTCATTGTGTTTGGCTGATTTTCCAGAAAGTGTGTTCCATGGTTCTTTTCAAAGAAATGCAAACATTGGATTAGGATAATTTTCAATGGAATTTGCCTATTAACAAAATCGATACCTCTCTCCATGGTTGTAGTTCTAAGTAATATGCACTGTTTTCATTACCAAGAAATAAATATATCACAACCCCAAGAAGCATTTGGTGAATTCGTGCCAGCAGAACATTCATGCGATGATTAAACTCTTTGCCATCGCCTGCACAGAATGGAACCAAAGCGTTGATCAAACAAATCTGCACAGATGCTCTACACAAAAGGACTGAGAAAAACAGAACGTTGGAAATAGATATTCTGGATTTGTGACATTTTCAAATATCAATTTCAAATTTATCACCCGTTTTCCAACTAGGAGGTCTGTCTTCACTTATTAACCAATCATGAGCCAGCTAGGTAATACTTCTATGCTAATACCTCCCTGGATAACTTTTTTAGACAGGCACTTATGGGTGTAATAGTTTTGTTCCGTTATAGTCCAGTCAATATGTGAAAAAATTGTGCCTTTTTTCATAAAAACATGAAATTTGGCATAGAGCCTAGAGGTACATCGTGATCTGCATTTCTAGATATGGAGCCACCTCGAACATTTCCTATGTAGGTCATTGCGGCCATTTTTCAAAATGACCGCCACAAGCAAACCCGTATGTGTAATCAATTCAATCGCTCAATCGAATAAATTTAATCATTCTCCAGATTCAATGGAGAAATAATAGATTATCTGTATGATTTTAGACAATTTTAGCCACTTAGAGTTGTAATTAATTTGATCGATCTCTGACTTTATGGTGAGATATTCCACTTCCTGTGATTGATTATTGCAGCATTCATATCATATATGTACTAACATTGTAGACAATCCACTAAACCCCCATACAAAATCATTTGCACTCAATGTGCTTAGATCATTGTTCATAGAGAGTTCATGAATGATACTTCCTGTCGATTGGATAACAATACATTTATAATTATTTTCTTTCTGCTATATATACTCCCCTTGCAACGTTTACCTTCTGAGAATGTGATTATTTTAACAATCGGGTCAAAGGTCACATGTCCTTTCTTTCTACCTATTGAATACACAAACAATTTGAAATTTGATTAGGAAATTCAAACAATCATGTAACATATATTGAGTTAGCTAAACTCCAGAAATAACAGATTAGGCTTTTTGATAAATTCATTTCAGTAAAAGCAATTTAATATTAAAAGTCTGAATGGTCTTGCTCCATATTATACAAGAAACACTATCACCCTGATAGATAAAACAGTCGGAACATCTTAACAAATTAAAGAAAACTCCCACTTGTGAAATGCCTCTATAAACTAATTAGCTATCTGAACTGCTCAATTTGTGTATATGTAGAATTTGTGAATCATTATAGATATCTGGACTTCTTTCTAAAGCCTTAGCTTTTCAAAATTTTGTGGCATTCTACTGAATGATTTGATGTCCATAAAAGATAGCAAAAGAACAGACCAAGCTATATTATTTGCTGCTGATCAATAATGTATATACATGTACCATGTACTTTCTTCAGCAGCTCATCCGGTGCATTTTTCCCTGACTCACCTACAAGAACAATGAAGAGAATGAGTCAACTGTTTTCAAACTTTAGATATAGCTTAACTATTGGGTGAAGAGGAACTCACTTCAAATGTTGATGCAAAACAGTCAAAGTTCAAGAATACTGACTGTGGCACAAAAATCTGAAAGTCATTGAAAATTGATATTTCCGTGATATAATTATTTCAGAATGCAGATTGTGATTACTTACCGTATAATTCATAATAATTCATAAGAACCCGAACAGAATCCTATTTATCCTTCCCAACTATATCACCAAGATGAATGCAACTTGGTAAATTGAAATCAAGACATACCTGTCCTTCTTAATCCAGCCGATTTCAGACAAACGGATTACCTTTTCAAGACTGGGTTTATTCTTCTTTAGGACAGATAGGCTATTTTACGGGTAGGGTTTGGACTGAGTGTCAGGCTATATTATGGGGCCTATATGGGCTATTCTACAGCTATAGGGTCTGGACTGAGTGACTGGCTATATTATGGGGTCCAGATAAGCCAGTCTGCAGGGTTCGGAGTCTGACTGGCTATTTTTGAGCCCAGAGAGGCTATTCTACAGCTGGGGTCTGGACTGAGTGACCGGCTATTATGGGGCTCAGATGGGCTATTCTACAGCTAGGGTCTGGACTGAGTGACCAGCTATATTATGGGGCTCAGATGGGCTATTCCACAGCTAGGGTCTGGACTGAGTGACCGGCTATATTATGGGGCTCAGATGGGCTATTCTACAGCTAGGGTCTGGACTGACTGACCGGCTATATTATGGGGCTCAGATGGACTATTCTACAGCTAAGGTCTGGACTGAGTGACCGGCTATATTATGGGGCTCAGATGGGCTATTATCATGATTATTGTACATGGGAAGTTAATCAATATTTTAATTGTAATGAATAGGGAATGCTGCACACTCTTCACCCCTCTCCTGTGGCAGAGTGCAAGACCCAGGCTGCCTCATTCCAATCAATTTATCCCTGTATTTTATTGAGAGGTGTTACCTGCATTGGACAGTTGAAATCTGTCAGAGTTCATACAATGATGCTATGGCGAGCCAGTCAAATCATCCATTATTCATGTTGTTTACATGGTTTAAGAGCATGGTTTGGCTAATAAACCGATTGGACCAAATAAATATAATTTTGTACCATACCCTGGGTGGATGCTTTCTTCTCCCTCAATTCCTTTTCAGTTGGATAGAGTAAGTCACATGATCAGTTTGAATGTCACACCTCTAAATAATATACGGGTATAGATGGAGTACAATGGAGTAGAGTGAAGGAACACACTGGGATAGGAGAGAAACTCGTCACTTGCACATGCTCTTATATCTGTACTGATAACATGCATTTGAACTAATTGTATAACCTGAGGTGGAAACAGGTTTGTGGATTTTCAGTTTCTTCTGCTTCTTTCGTTTTCTCCTTGTAGGGAGAGTACGCAAAGGTTGTCTTGCAGTCTTCTCGGGATCGGTATGTAGCGGTATACCGTCACATTTCTCCACACCAGTCAGCAACAGATCTCTCACATTCTTTAGCATTTTGGAAGCTTCAAGAAGCTTTGTTTCATCTGTGCACAGGTATGTGGCATCTTCAATGATCTGTGCCAGGATGATGAATAAAAATGTTATAAATGTTATTTATACCTATAAGATGAATATCAATTGTAAATATACCCTCACAATGTCAAAATGATATCACAGAATAAGTGCTTAATTGAAAGTTTCTGAGTTGATTAACAAAATATTTGTGTGGAATTTGAGCAAAACTGGCTTGTGCAAGTATCTTGCACATACTCGCACATGCATGCAAAATGAAGAAAGTACAATTTTCTGTGCTACTTTGCAAAGGTATTATTTGTGTGAATGTCCATCATTGCCTTTGGAAGCAGAGTGGTTTTTAGGTCATTTTTACCCATTGGGTAAAATTTTGCCCGAAGGGTATTGTCATTGTCTGCATCGTTTGTCCATCTGTGGACATGATATGTAGAGAAGGATTAGATCCAGGCATTGTAAATTCATACCACCTATGTGTCGGGTGAAGGGTCAGAAGCCTATTGAAAATGACTGACCTTGACCTATTTTATCAAGGTCAAATTCCAGTATTTGCTATATTTATTGAAGGATTAAAGCTAGGGTCTCCAAATTCATATTACTAAATGCAACTGGTGATGGTCTAGAAGCCTATCCCACCTTGACCTATTTCTTCAAGGTCATATACTGTTTATTATGATATAACATGAAGAAAAAAGCTGGGCTTTCCAAATTAATGCTACATGTATGTGTACATCTGGTGATGCTCCAGAGGTGTGCTTAAGATGACTGATCTTGACCTATTTTATCCAGGTCAGATTCTATGTAGTACAATATTCGATGAAAGATTACATCTACAATGTCCAAATTTATACCACTCATGGCTGGACCTAAAGTCTTTTGAAGAATATCACTGGTCAAATTCTATATGTTAAGTACAGGATATCCAAATTCATATTACATATCATGCATTTAAGTTAGAATTGACCTGAAAATTGTTGAAGATGACTGACCTTGATCTATATTTCCAAGGTAAAATTACTTTATTTGATTTATGAGCTAGAATGAAGAGTATATTTAGAGCTAAAAATCTGGTTATGCTCACAGGGGCTCGTTACCGTTGTTAATTGGTTAAATAGGTTGATTATAGGGGGGGGTCAAGGTCGGTAATAAAAGAGGAAGGGAGGACATTCAAGTTGGCGCCGTCGCCACACCACGCTCACAAAACTCCGGTTTTATATCCCCTTGTCCTCGAAAATCGAATGAACTTCACTTTCAGCCGATCGAGGAATGGTCAAGTCGCATATATCTTACTTTACCTTCTCTCGATCTGGCCTCTTCAGGGAAAAACTTGCATTTACCTGCCCAATTTTAACCGATATTTCCAGATTGACCGTAATCTCAATACTTTCTCTCGCCATGATGCCCGAGAATGAACGAGACTTCCTCGCCAGGCACCAAGTTCGTCGCGAGCCGCCCATGACAGAGGAGATCATAATGCCTTTGCTATCGCTTCCTGTAGGCCATACATAGAGCGTATATGCCTACTGAATTCCGATTAGCAGGAATCATTATTTGTAGCGACAATTAGAAAATTTCTAGAACTACGACAAGTCGGCAGGATGGATGGGCAGTGTTACTTGTTTACAACACTTGTTTAGTTCTGCTAGACGAAAAGAACAAATATGGCTGTGGTGTCGTGATCGATACTTGGTGTAAGAACGCATTGTTGAGGCTTTTGTTGAGGGTTTTGTGCAGCTGAAAAGGGTCGCGTCTAGACGCATTGTTGAGCTCAGACAGGCTATTGTAGGCTTTGTCTTGTGCGTTCTTACACCAAGTATAAACCGGTATAGTTTAGCATACAAATTCATTATATTTAGGGGGTATACATGTACATAGGGAGGTATACATGTACATAAATACATTTCCCTGGTGGTAACTCGAACATCTCCATGGCGCACTTATTATTACCTTTGCACCCTATTGGACCTTCATTAACTTGAGAGAAAGGGCCGCCATGAATAAAAATACCATAATCGATGTTGTGATCATCATCCCCTGTATACACAGGGTGTATTATGACGGAAATGCCCATCTTCTTGACCCTCGATTTCAGGTGATTTTGAGGCTTCATAGGGATAATTTTAACGTGTGTAATTATTTTTTGACCGAATGGCCATTTAGTCTGCCATTTCTGTATTTTTATTAATGGCGGCCCATTTTCTCAAGTTAATAACGGTCCAATAGGGCGCAAAAGTAATAGTGCGCCATGGAGATGTTCGAGTTACCACCAGGGAAATGTATTTGTCGTCGGCATAGCGGTGAGGGAAGGGAGACGCTATGAATCTTCGCTAGCTCTTTGCAGGCTCAAATTGAAAGCCGATATATACCGTTTTTTACCTCTCGGCCAGATTCTGCCCGAGCGGTATTGTCGTTGCCTCCGTCGTCTGTCCGTCTGTCCATCATATCATTGTAAACACATTATCTCAAATAGTCCTTCACTTACAACAATGAAACTTCATACAGTTGTTTAATACAGCCAGTACCAGAAGCCTATTGAAAGTCGGTGCCATTGGATGTGTTTTTCAGGAGTTATGCCCCTTTATACATGTCTGGCTGTTTTTATCCTTGTAAACACATTATCTCAAAAAATCCTTCACTCACAACAATGAAACTTCATACAGTTGATTAATGCAGGTAGTACCAGAAGCCTATTCAAAGTCGGTGTAATCGGATGTGTTTTTCAGGAGTTATGCCCCTTTATACATGTCTGTTGGTCCATATCCTTGTAAACACATTATCTCAAAAAGTCCTTCACTCACAACAATGAAACTTCATACAGTTGTTTAATACAGCCAGTACCAGAAGCCTATTGAAAGTCGGTGCCATGGGATGTGTTTTTCAGGAGTTCTGCCCAATTTATACATGTCTTTTGGTCCATATCCTTGTAAACACATTATCTCAAAAAGTCCTTCACTCACAACAATGAAACTTCATACAGTTGTTTAATACAGTCAGTACCAGAAGCCTATTGAAAGTCGGTGCCATGGGATGTGTTTTTCAGGAGTTCACACAAACCTGTATGGATTGCTGTGAATAGACAGTAATAGTTGGACTACATCTACTATAGGTAATCACTGCTCTATTGCTATATTGTTTTGTCTGTCTATGATCTATATCATACAGGTAAAATTATGCCCACCCCAAATATGTGAGTTGGGGTCAGAAACATTATTTCCACAATTGCTCTGGGCCCGGCCCGAGGGGTCCCGATGGCGACAGCCACATGTAATTGGTTTATTAGGATGATGGGCGAAGGGGATTTCATTACTCTCTCCCTGTCCATCGACAATGGTTTGGGAGAGGGGCATTAACTTTTACAATAATGACTATTGACCGTCACTTGATAGGGAGAGTTATATATTATATATTAATTATTACCATACAGCTGTCTCCACAAATTTTCAAGCTGATTGTTCTTATTCTCACGGTTTTAGACGTTTTCGGAGTTCTTTCTGAAAATATTTCATTCTTCACAGAGATGTGCATCAGTAATTGCAATCTCAAAATCAGACTTTTTCTTTATCATGCACTCTCACCTCAAGTCATACTACATGTAGGGATCACGAAACAATGCATTCAGTAGCCAAGTCTGGGGACCAAAATGTGTTTAGACTGGGGACCAACCCTAACCCGGTTAGTAACCGTGTTTTATTGGTCTCACGTCAGCTGATAGTCGGCTAACGACGAACCCTGGTAGGAAAGTCTCGTTCATTCTCGGGCACTGTGGCGAGAGAAAGTATCGAGATTACGGTCAATCTGGAAATATCGGTTAAAATTGGGCGGGTAAATGCAAGTTTTTGCCTAAAGAGGCCAGATCGGGAGAAGGTAAAGTAAGATATATTCGATTTGACCATTCTTCGATCGGTTGAAAGTGAAGTTCATTCGATTTTCGAACACAAGGGGATATAAAACCGGAGTTTTGTGAGCGTGGTGTGGCGACGGCGCCAACTTGAATGTCCTCCCTTCCTCTTTTATTATCGACCTCGACCCCCCCCCCCATAATCAACCTATTTAACCAATTAACAACGGTAACTAGCCCCTGTGGTTATGCTCAACCAGAATCTCAGTGCAAATTTCTTCCCATCAATTAAAGCCTTGGCAAAAGCCGAACTGTACTGTCAATCCCACTAGTTCCAATCCCACTGTTAATCTAGTTCTAAAAATACACTGATGATATTATACAATGCATAATTGCTGGGTGTAGACAATAACTGATTGTCGGGGGGTATTAAAGCCCAATGGACTATTTTATATTTTATGCTGTCACCTTGAGATCTTCTCGAACAGTTGCCTGCTCTTTGCGTAATGCGGAAACTGATATTCTGCTGACTGGCATGGTTGATGGTGGTGAACTGGCTTGGACATACATGTAGTCATTTCTTTCTGTAGCCGGTGATATTCTCTCTAATGCTTCTCTCGTCAGAAAGTCACTGTCCAACTTTAAATATGGGCTCTCTGTGTATGCTGCACCCAGGGCATTCCATGAGCTATGTTCCCCATTGAAAATAGCGAAGAAATGCTTGCATGGAAGAAAATGGCGTTGAAAGTCCAGGCATTCACATGACGGGAACTTGTTATCATCGCCAAGATTAACAATGTACCGGTGGGTGGGATTGGGTGGCAAGCTCTTTACCTGAAAACTTCCATTTTCCAGAGGAATGATGTCCTGAACCGTAAACTCTTGAGCAGAATTGTACCTTGCCAAGCAGTGTAGGACAAGTGAACGTGGCCGGTCATGTAGATACATGGGTATACTTCCATCATAGGGTTTGTATTGTGATGAAGAAGTGTAGTTGTGGCGTACATAGTTGTCAAGCTGGTCAGGTAAAAACTCTTGGACAACAGATTCCAACATACTGGAGAGGGTCCCCAAAGATGACAGCTTCAGGTAGAATGACTTGAGGCATCTATTCAAGGATTCCACTCCATTGTTGGTAGCAACACTCATATGGAATCCCGTGTCCACATATGCTCTGCACCATCTCTGTTAATTGAAAAAAAAGGTTCCAGTATCACATATTCATGAGACATATGTAATTCTAAAAGTGAACCGTTACTTATGGTAACTGGTCAAAAGCCAGTATTACCTGTCTGACAATTTGGGCATGTAATATGGGTTTAAGCAGTGAAAAGAAAGTCATATTTATATTTTGTGGTGTGGTAATCAGGAAAGTATGAGTACATGTCTGACGACACTCACTACACGAGTTCTTGAAAATATTGAAGTTGAGAGGTCTGATATTGGATTTCCACACAACATAACCCTGTTCACTAACCTTTTGCAATGTAACCAAACTATTTCGATATGAAATCTATCTTGCCATGATGTTCTGGTGTTTAAGCTTGAGTCATACTTTATTGTCCTCCGCCACGAAGTGGTGGGAGGACTTGGAAATGCTAGCCGTCCGTCCTTCCGTCCGTCCGTCCCACATCTTGTGAACGCGATATCTTGAGAACAATTCCACTGATCGACTTCAAACTTCAGAAGGTGCTTCACATCAGTTAGACGGCCATTGGTATTGATTTTCACTGAGGTACGTAATCCAAGATGGCCGCCATCGACCATATTGGATTCTGTCCGTCCCACATCTTGTGAACGCGATAACAATTCGACCAATCGACTTCAAACTTGAGAAGGTGCATCACATCAGTTACACGGCCATTGGTATTGATTTTCACTGAGGTACGTAATCCAAGATGGCTGCCATCGACCATATTGGATTTACTCCGTTCCACATCTTGTGAACGCGATATATCTCAAGAACAATTCCACCATTCAACTTCAAGCTTGGGAAGGTTCTTCACTTCAGTTAGATGGCCATTGGTATTGGTTTTCACCGAGGTACGTAATCCAAGATGGCTGCCATTGACCATATTGGCTTCTATCCATCACACATCTTGTGAACGCGATATCCCGAGAACAGTTCGACCAATCGACTTCAAACTTGAGAATGTGCTTCACATCAATTAGATGGCCATTGGTATTGATTTTCACTGAGGTATGTAATCCAAGATGGCTGCCATTGACCATATTGGATTCCATCCATCTCGGATCTTGTGAACGCGATATCTCGAGAAATATTTGACCAATCGACTTCAAACTCGAGAGGGTGCTTCACATCAGTTAGACAGCCATTGGTATTGATTTTCATTGAGGTAGTATGTAATCCAAGATGGCTGCCATTGACCATCTTGGATTTCCCTCACCCATATTGTACCCATCTGTGTTGTGAACACGATATCTTGATGTATTCCACCCATCGATTTATAAACCTCACCATCCACCAATCCATATACAACTACAGACTTACATTCCAGTGTTACACTACCCATTACTGCTTCCCAAACCTCCTCAAATTGTCTCAACAATTCCAGATAAACGTCTCTTTCCACATACACATATCCACTTTCCAAGTTATATTTAAGGAGATATTGGAAGCGTATATGCTGCATGCTCTCAAACAGGCTACTTGGCGGAGGACCTGCTAGCTACTCAGCTTGTTTTAAATGCCTTTAGCCTTTCGCAGACAGTTTGGAACATGAGAGGAAATAGAACTACATTACTTAGATGATTCAGAATTTACATGTAGCTGGAAATTGAATTATCATGACGGGTCAAAACAATAGGTGAATAGTATGTAGACCATCTACCTCAGGGATGTTCAGCCACCAATTGGTTGTGTAAGACTGTACACGACCATTGTTTCTGTATACAGTACTGTCCTGCAGCTCATGGATCGCCTTCTCACATGAATCTTTTGACCTTGCCTGAGCAATCTTTCTCATATGAGAAAGAAATTCCTCCTTCTGCTCATCATTGGGAATATTTTTTCCTGTGGGTATGAGGTTAGAATCTCCTTTGAAATACCATCAAGTCCATCAGGCTCTGAACCAATACTAGATAGAACTATTGAAATAGAACTATTGAATATTGCTGACATTGACCCATTTGTTACTAATTTTGTAAAGCCCAATGCACAAAGCGAACAGTATTGTTGTATTACAATTTTTTTTTTTTTTTTTCAGTAAACATCCGTTCAACATTTTATGCCTTGGAACAAGATTTTGTCATCTATTTGTGGTGACTGGAGACATTTCTCATAACATCTTCCAACTATTAACCAATCAAGTGGCAAATCACCTATGTGAGGAAGAATATCATACAAGGCTAAAGTCTGATTGTGGCACTGGCATTATGTTTTCAATCTCACGTTCAGCTATTTCCATATTGGTGGAAATTAGCCTCTCACATAGAGCATGTAGAATGCACAAAAAGCCACCTGTGGGGAGCGTATGGCAATCAAGTAGTGAGACAGCTACGAAATAGTGCATTTATTGATCGAGCAATCCGGTCACATTTTATTGGGAAATTAATTTTAACCAAAAGAACATAATTCATTCAAATCAAGTTCTGCCAATATGGAAACAGACGAACGTGAGATTGGTTCTGCCGAAAATTAATTGTACACATGATAAGATAAGATTCTTTATTGTAGTGAGCACCCCAGTAGAACAAATATGGAAGTAAACAAACATGTGTGACGTGATCCTGTTTCCGCTCCCAGAAATCCACAAGCCCAGGGGTCACTTTCGCAGCTAGTGTGTTCTGGGGCTAGATTGGTATGTTTCTAGAGGAAATTTTCGCTATGTGTGGGGTGCAGGAATAAAACCATGAAACAATTTTTATCTCGCCTTATGAAGTAAAGGGGCGATATTGTGACGGGGGGGGGGGAGAGGATGTCGTCATCGGTGTCGGTGTCCCCTGCCTGGAAATGATAAGGTTTTTGGTTTACCAAATTCAAAAAAACTCTAGAAAAATTAAAAAAAGTATAAATTTTTTTTTTTAAATATGGGGGAGTGGGGGGGGGATATGCCACCTGGGGGTACTACCCCTGGGGTGCTCCAATGTTAAAATCCCTATGATAGAGTTTTGCGTTTAGCTGAAGTGCACATGTCATGCATGTACATCTGTACACCACAGTTTGCTGCAGTTGTCAGCTGTCATTGAATGATTATGAAACTTGGTGCACATGTTTCTTATGATTAGAAGATGTACCTGTGCTATTTAGGAGATGAAATATTAATTTTTGTTCAAATTTTGAGGGTTTTGTCTAAGTAATCTGCCAATAATATGTACACCTGTACATGTTTTTTGAAGCTGTCCGCTTTCATTGGATGAGTTTGACACTTGCCATCCAAGTTCAATGTGATTCGAGGATGTGCATGTGCTATTTAAGAAATATGACATGAAATATGAATTTTTGTCCTAATTATTGCAGTTCAGAATTTGTACGTTATATTTCCATTGATAAGGTTTTTGTTGGACAAAAATTTACATGTAGATCTGTAAATGGAAAGTTTGTTGAACCTTTCATGGGATGATTATAAATCTTGGTGGACATGTTTCATGTTTTCCTATGTTACAGCTCTCCCGCAGTGCTGACCTATCCAGCAGTATTCCCAAATGGCACTGGCCTATCCAGCAGTAATGCCACACGGGACTGACCTATCCAGCAGTAATCCCATACAGAACTCAACTATCCAGCAGTAATCCCAGACCAGACTAGTCTATCCAGCAGTAATCCCATTTGGGACTGGCATATCCAGCAGTAATCTCACACAGGATTGACCTATCCAGCAGTAATCCCAGACCGGACTGGCCTATCCAGCAGTAATCCAACATGGGACTGGCCTATCCAGCAGTAATTCCACATGGGACTGACCTATGTGCAGTAATCTCACACGGGACTGACCTATCCAGAAGTAATATGACACTGGACTGCAATATGCAGCAATAATCCCACATGGCACTGACCTATCCAGCCATAATCCTACATAGCACTGACCTATCCCGCTGTAATCCCACACAGGTTTGGCCTCTCCAGCAGTAATCCGACATGGGACTGGCCTCCCCAGCCGTAATCCCACACAGGATTGCCGTATGCAGCTCAGTAATCCCACACTGGACTGCCTATGCAGTAGTAATCCCACACGGGACTGTCCTATCCAGCAGTGATCCCATAGGAGACTCATCTATCCAGCAGTAATCCAAGACAGGACTGGCCTATCCAGCAGTAATACCACTTGGGACTGGACTATCCAGCAGTAATCCCATAGGGGACTGGTCTATCCATCAGTAATAACACACAGGACTAGTCCATCCAGCAGTGATCCTACACAGGACTGGCCTATCCAGCAGTAATATCACATGGTACTGACCTATCCAGCAGTAATCTCACATTGGACTGCCCTATGCACCATTAATGCGATGGCACTGACCTATCCATCCTGCATGAGATTAACTTATATGCCAGTAATCCCACATGGCACTGATGTTATTGTCTGTACCGGATAATCTATTCAAGACATTATTGTCTGTACCACATCACCTATTCCAGACCTTATCATTTGCTCTACATGTATGCTTTCAATACTGCTGCACCTTCGGTGGATGACCCCGGAAGGCGAGATGTTTTTGAACTTTTTTTCAAGTCAGAACGCTTGTTTTTGTTCTAATGCAACAAAATGTTTGCTATTTGAATTGGGTTTTACTAATTTATTGAGATGTTGTGCACTATTCTTAGGTCATGCTCCTTCATTTACAAGGCTGAGAAGTTTTAATCAGTGTTTCACCTGCTGAAGTGATGGATATTATTCTTAATAAGGATCCCCCACCCCCACATTCCCATTCTCAAATACATGTTGGACTGATAGTGTAATAATCTGTTGCTCAAATCTTCAACTGGCATCACTGATGCCATAGTCCCTCCTTTGGACATCCCTTTGCAGAGTAAAATTACCTCCCTTGGTAATCCAGCAGGTGGTGCTACACCATGCATTCAGTGTACATGTCTCTCTGCATGTCTGTGAAGCAAGACGTGTGTGATTCTAAGTTCCTTTGAATCGCTGGTATAGATGTAATGTGGGGTTACTTCTCGCAAGTCACTTTCGCATTAGAAGTTTATGAAATGCAGAGGTAAGTGTGACAGCTTCTACTTAGACCATTTCTGCCTCCATGTCCTACACTGTATACTGATTGGATTGCATAGCTTACTGAAAATGGCCAAGCTCAGTGTGTGATTTATAAAAACAGAAAGCAGATTGGTAGAGCATGTGATGTTCATCAGAGATTTTTGCCAGAATAATTTCACATCTGGTGGATTAACAACGGAGGTAATTTTCCTCTGCAAAGAGATCTTCGAAGAGGGAATATGGCTTCAGTGATAGCAGGTCTGACCTGATAACTTATACAAACAACGTGTATAAATAATTCTTTTCTACTTATAATTATAGCTTGCAATATTAATTTCTGATATGAATTGGGTTCCGAAGTTTGGACTGGAATAGCAGGTACATGTAGGTGATAATTGATAGGTGTGATTTACCCTTTCGTGACCACCGTTCCCATGCTTGCTCCCGATGGAATGAGCAGATGTAAATTTTGGCATCCGGGAATACTGATTGCAAAGCTTGGTACTCAATATCTGAGTAGTCAATCATGAAGTAGGGAGGCTTCCATAGTGGGTTCCAGCTTTTGATCATTGTGATCGCTTCTTTTATTGACCCTGCTGACTCGGTTTCGCAGATGAACTCTGCTACTGGTGCATAGCCGACATTTGTGCGAACTACCAGGAGGAAAAGAGGCAAAGCATATTTCGTTGTTTTGTACGTTGCATCCAAAAGGCTTAAAGTGTTGCCATACTTGGCGAGTACCTTCCTCTGCCAGTCTGCCTGGTGTATGAATAAAAACCTTGAGGTGTCAATATTATCATCATCCTCCTCATTTTCTTCATCACTTCCATTCTCCTCATCATCCTCCTCATCATCACCCATTCCACCTGGCAAAACTCGACTCCTCTTTCCATTGGCCACTTGGGGTTTCTTCAGGTTTGGGGTATCAGGGATAGTACACTTTCGGAAAAAGAAGTGATTTGATTCATCTTCCTTCTCCCAATCCTTGATTTTCAGCTCTAAGTTTTCCTGATCCAGACCAGAGTAGTTTCCAGCTACTAAAGAAGCATGAACATGGTTTTTGATGTCATGTTTAGTTGGGTAATATGCCCTGTCAGTCTTCGCTGGTTTGACGTCACTTCCAGTGGCAAGTTCCTTCTCTACAAATTTGCGGAGGGACTTTCTAATGAAGTGGATATTGGTGACTCCATCCCTGACAAGTTCAGCTATCTTGTTCTTAATTTCTGTATGTAGTCTGTTGCTGAAACCTGATTCTATTGTGATTTTGTGATTGGTGTGAGCTTTCTCCATGGGGAGTCTCAGGTATATTCTTGTTTCTCTTTGTAGATCAGAATGATCAGCTGATGCCATTTTCTCCAACAGGCGGTCCATAAGCCCTTGCTTTTCATTCTTGGACTTGGAGCTTTGGGGATATCCTGTGTATCTGTTGAAGACATCATTCAGTAGGTAAACATATAGGTAAATATATATATGAAGTTGAAAAGTTCCGCAACATATGATCTGCTCATCAACATATACATGTAGTCTCTTGATAACAAGAAGGTAATTGGTACATGTATTGTTTTAAAGCATGTTCATCAACTTTGTTTTGAGGTAATTCTTCAAAACATAATTTCAAAAAGCTGACTCCACCGTTAAAGATGTAAATCAGTCTTAAAATTGATGGATTCTGTATACTTTCTTCCACCTGTTTTTTATCAGTGAGGTCTGCTAAAGCATCATAGGTATTATATAGTGGGATTGCTGTATACAATGAATGCCAGAATATCTTGCCAGAGAAACTTAAACTTCAACATGTTTTCTGTTTTGCCATTGAATATGTCCTGTACATGGAGAGGAAAATCACGTCACCGCATTCCATCAGAAATCGTTTCAAATTGAACAACAACATTTTCGTTTTTTCTTTCATTTGAGTTTTGTGCGCCCATATGTTTTCCGAAACTAAATTGGCTCTAGATGCAGCCCTGATCCTACGACTAAAAAAAAAACAGGCTGAGCTAGGGGTCCACGCACCTTTTAGGTGCTTGCCTGCAATTCATGTTTGTACTACTACTAATCAAATTTATTGAAGAAGTTCTTCACTGTACATTGCTGTATATTGCCATATTGCCATACCTGGTAACTGAACGTATATGTATGCTAGCAGTGCACCCAACTTTCTTTGTTGGCTGGAGATGTTTCCTCCCCTCCTTCCTACTGTAGGCATGATGGTCATTTCTCTACAATGAGGAAGATAACTGTTGGTGAGGTTGGAAAATAATGACAGAAATTAACCACTCTGCAACAACCTGCCCACCCCCCACCAATTATTGTTTTATCCGTTGTCACCCCGTCCGTCCATGTGTCCGTTCCCTGGACTTCATATCTTGGGAACTACAGAAGGCAAGCTGACAAAACTTATCTCCAATATATGGAACATAATCTGTAGATGTTACTCTATGCTTCATTGGTCAGGTCTTTGTCTGTCTGTCCGTCCATCTTATTTTCTGTGCATCAGTATCTTGGTTTAATTCCAACATTATGGATATGGGACTTCTTGTGGCAAGTTTCTAAAATCCAGTGATTTTCTGCATTTCAGCGTAATGCTGAAGTTGGGTTTGATATCTTACATTATTTTTGTGTTTATTTATCCCAAATTCATTTCCAAGCGATAATTGGGGAATGTTTGTCAGATTTTTTTCAAATTTGGTATTTATATACCATGCCATGAGATGTCCCTTATTATTTTGTTTCACCCACTTGCACTTGTTGGTTGCATAACCTTAGTGATGGAAAAATCTAAAATAACTTGAGAACCACTCAATGCATTCTTCGCAAATTTGGTATGCACATCCTTTGCCATGAGATGTCACTTGGGATTGCGTGTCATCAACTTGCGCTTATATGTCATGCCACCTGGTAAAAAAACATAAATTTGGTTCCCAGGTAATAACTTGAAAATTCCTTGTCGGATTCTTGTCAAATTTTGTATGCTGATACCAATGCCACGAGTTGGGTTTGCTTCTTGTATGCAGTAACTCTATGCTATGCATCCAAACTCCTACACACATAAAATCATCTTGGTCTGTATTGTTAAGGGGTTGTAGCACCTACAATGTATGGAGCCTCATTTTATTTAATATTGAAGTCAATTATTTTGTAAACCTGTTTATATGTCAGTGCTTTCTTCTTAGGTATCAGGACAGGACGTTTGTGAGGATTCCCATAATGACATCTTTGGATGGTGGTGTAATTGATTGAGAAAGGGACTTCGTCCTCTATGCCATGTTTTGTCCAGAAGATACGTAACCGTGATTCTCCAGACTCCAATAGCTTTCCTCTGTGGCATTTGTTATTGTGCCTGTAATGAAAGTAAAAAAAAAAAAATAATCTCATGGTTTAATCTAAAAAATTACATGTGTTAAATTGGAGCGAAATACCAAACTGGTGTATCTGACATGACTAATACCTGGAGAGTGAATGTTGGGGAAATGATATTTTGTCTAACCACCTCAATATCTTGCAATATATATCAATATCTTGCAAAGAAAATGGGAGCAAAATCAGGTACATAAATGGCTTATCAGACATGGCTTAATATTAGAAACAAGAGAATAATTTTGGGACATCTACATAAGGGGGACAACTCACTTTCACGTATGCACGTATGAACTTATTTATCTGATGTATCAAAATTAATATTCCAAAGATGCCAATTGGAAGGGAAAGCAAAATAGCTTATCTGACATCACTATAATTTCAACACTCAGTGAATGTTCGAAAACAAGAATTTATCTCTAGACCCAAGGGGGAGTACTCAATATGGGTTTGGTTTCTGAATGGAAAATGGAAGCAAAATACCAACTGACAAAAATCAGAGCGGCCTAAATATTCAAGAATAAATGTTGGGGAGATGATAGCTTTTCCTGTACCCAAGGGGGACGTCTCAATATGGTTAAATTGTGTGTCACAAAAGAAAATTGAAGCAAAATAAAAAACTGGCGTATCTGACATGACTGAAAATTGAACAGTGAATCTCTTTGGGAAGTTTCATCTACCCAAGGGGGACGACTCAATATGACTTGTCTGTCGTGAAGGAAATAGGGAGTGTATGTCACATGACTAAACTTGAAGAGTTAATATTGAATAAACATGAAATGGGGACGACTCCATATGACTTGTCTGTCTCGAAGTATTCGGACAGACATACCAAACTGACATGTCTGATATGACTATAAATTCAACACTTGATGAATGTTCGGAAACAAGATTTTATCTACTCATGGGGGACTATACTCAATTATGACTTTTCTCTCTCAATGGAAAGTCTTTATCATCATTATTCTTAGGTTGTGCACCATATCATAATGAGGAATG
This sequence comes from Hanleya hanleyi, assembly GCA_036873755.1. Taxonomy (NCBI): domain Eukaryota; kingdom Metazoa; phylum Mollusca; class Polyplacophora; order Lepidopleurida; family Hanleyidae; genus Hanleya; species Hanleya hanleyi. Next base: position 64,111 of record JAVTVY010022161.1, read on the forward strand.
AAGTGACAGGCCTCTGGATTGAAATGACATGCCTGTCTTATATCTGATAGGATGTTATGTCAGGGTCTCCTCCTTGTGGTCATTATTTGTAGGTTGTGCACCATATCATAATGAGGAATGAAGTGACAGGCCTCTGGATTGAAATGACATGCCTGTCTTATATCTGACAGGATGTTATGTCAGGGTCACCTCTTTGTGGTCATTATTTGTAGGTTGTGCACCATATCATAATGAGGAATAAAGTGACAGGCCCCTGGATTGAATTGACAGGCCTCAGTATTGAAATGACAGGCCTGCCTTATATCTGATAGGATGTTATGTCAGGGTCACTTCTTTGTGGTCATTATTTGTAGGTTGTGCACCATATATAATGAGGAATGAAGTGACAGGCCTCTGGATTGAATTGACAGGCCTCAATATTGAAATGACAGGCCTGCCTTATATCTGACAGGATGTTATGTAAGGGTCTCCTCTTTGTGGTCATTATTTGTAGGTTGTGCACCATATATAATGAGGAATGAAGTGACAGGCCTCTGGATTGAACTGACAGGCCTCAGTATTGAAATGACAGGCCTGCCTTATATCTGATAGGATGTTATGTCAGGGTCTCCTCTTTGTGGTCATTATTTGTAGGTTGTGCACCATATCATAAGGAGTAATGAAATGGCAGGCCCCTGGATTGAAATGACAGGCCTCAGTATTGAAATGACAGGCCTGCCCTATATCTGATAGGTTGTTATGTAAGGGTATCCTATTTGTGATCATTATTCTTAGGTTGTACACCATATGATGAGGAATGAAGTGACAGGCCTCTGGATTGAACTGACAGGCCTCAGTATTGAAATGACAGGCCTGCCTTATATCGGACAGGATGTTATGTAAGGGTTTCCTATTTGTGGTCATTATTCTTTGGTTGTACACCATATGATCATGAGGAATGAAGTGGCAGGTCCCTGGATTGAAATGACAGGCCTCAGTATTGAAATGACAGGCCTGCCTTATATCTGGCAGGAAGTTATGTCAGGGTGTCCTCTTTGTGGTCATTATTTGTAGGTTGTGCACCATATCATAATGAGGAATGAAGTGACAGGCCTCTGGATTGAATTGACAGGCCTCAATATTGAAATGACAGGCCTGCCTTATATCTGATAGGATGTTATGTAAGGGTCTCCTCTTTGTGGTCATTATTTGTAGGTTGTGCACCATATATAATGAGGAATGAAGTGACAGGCCTCTGGATTGAATTGACAGGCCTCAATATTGAAATGACAGGCCTGCCTTATATCTGACAGGATGTTATGTAAGGGTCTCCTCTTTGTGGTCATTATTTGTAGGTTGTGCACCATATATAATGAGGAATGAAGTGACAGGCCTCTGGATTGAACTGACAGGCCTCAGTATTGAAATGACAGGCCTGCCTTATATCTGATAGGATGTTATGTCAGGGTCTCCTCTTTGTGGTCATTATTTGTAGGTTGTGCACCATATCATAAGGAGTAATGAAATGGCAGGCCCCTGGATTGAAATGACAGGCCTCAGTATTGAAATGACAGGCCTGCCCTATATCTGATAGGTTGTTATGTAAGGGTATCCTATTTGTGATCATTATTCTTAGGTTGTACACCATATGATGAGGAATGAAGTGACAGGCCTCTGGATTGAACTGACAGGCCTCAGTATTGAAATGACAGGCCTGCCTTATATCGGACAGGATGTTATGTAAGGGTTTCCTATTTGTGGTCATTATTCTTTGGTTGTACACCATATGATCATGAGGAATGAAGTGGCAGGTCCCTGGATTGAAATGACAGGCCTCAGTATTGAAATGACAGGCCTGCCTTATATCTGGCAGGAAGTTATGTCAGGGTGTCCTCTTTGTGGTCATTATTTGTAGGTTGTGCACCATATCATAAGGAGTAATGAAATGGCAGGCCTTTGGATTGAAATGACAGGCCTCAGTATTGAAATGACAGGCCTGCCTTATATCTGGCAGGATGTTATGTCAGGGTCTCCTCTTTGTGGTCATTATTTGTAGGTTGTGCACCATATCATAAGGAGGAATGAAGTGACAGGCCTCTGGATTGAAATGACAGGCCTCGGTATTGAAATGACAGGCCTGCCTTATATCTGACAGGATGTTATGTCAGGGTCTCCTATTTGTGGTCATTATTTGTAGGTTGTGCACCATATCATAATGAGGAATGAAGTGACAGGCCCCTGGATTGAACTGACAGGCCTCAGTATTGAAATGACAGGCCTGCCTTATATCTGATAGGATGTTATGTCAGGGTCTCCTCTTTGTGGTCATTATTTGTAGGTTGTGCACCATATATAATGAGGAATGAAGTGACAGGCCCCTGGATTGAAATGACAGGCCTCAATATTGAAATGACAGGCCTGCCTTATATCTGACAGGATGTTATGTCAGGGTCTCCTATTTGTGGTCATTATTTGTAGGTTGTGCACCATATCATAATGAGGAATGAAGTGACAGGCCCCTGGATTGAAATGACAGGCCTCAATATTGAAATGACAGGCCTGCCTTATATCTGACAGGATGTTATGTCAGGGTCACCTCTTTGTGGTCATTATTTGTAGGTTGTGCACCATATCATAATGAAGAATGAAGTGACAGGCCCCTGGATTGAAATGACAGGCCTCAATATTGAAATGACAGGCCTGCCTTATATCTGACAGGATGTTATGTCAGGGTCTCCTCTTTGTGGTCATTATTTGTAGGTTGTGCACCATATCATAATGAGGAATGAAGTGACAGGCCCCTGGATTGAAATGACAGGCCTCGGTATTGAAATGACAGGCCTGTCTTATATCTGATAGGATGTTATGTCAGGGTCACCTCTTTGTGGTCATTATTTGTAGGTTGTGCACCATATCATAAGGAGGAATGAAGTGACAGGCCTCTGGATTGAAATAACAGGCCTCGGTATTGAAGTGACAGGCCTGCCTTATATTTGATAGGATGTTATGTCAGGGTCTCCTATTTGTGGTCATTATTTGTAGGTTGTGCACCATATGATAAGGAGGAATGCAGTAACAGGCCCCTGGATTGAAATGACAGGCCTCAGTATTGAAGTGACAGGCCTGCCTTATATCTGATAGGATGTTATGTCAGGGTCTCCTCTTTGTGGTCATTATTCTTTGGTTGTACACCATATCATCATGAGGAATGAAGTGGCATTTCCCTGGATTGAAATGACAGGCCTCAGTATTGAAATGACAGGCCTGCCTTATATCTGGCAGGATGTTATGTCCGCGTCTCCTCTTTGTGGTCATTATTTGTAGGTTGTGCACCATATCATAAGGAGTAATGAAGTGACAGGCCTCTGGATTGAAATAACAGGCCTCAGTATTGAAGTGACAGGCCTGCCTTATATTTGATAGGATGTTATGTCCGGGTCTCCTCTTTGTGGTCATTATTTGTAGGTTGTGCACCATATCATAAGGAGTAATGAAATGGCAGGCCCCTGTATTGAAATGACAGGCCTCAGTATTGAAATGACAGGCCTGCCCTATATCTGATAGGTTGTTATGTAAGGGTATCCTATTTGTGATCATTATTCTTAGGTTGTACACCATATGATGAGGAATGAAGTGACAGGCCTCTGGATTGAACTGACAGGCCTCAGTATTGAAATGACAGGCCTGCCTTATATCGGACAGGATGTTATGTAAGAGTTTCCTATTTGTGGTCATTATTCTTTGGTTGTACACCATATGATCATGAGGAATGAAGTGGCAGGTCCCTGGATTGAAATGACAGGCCTCAGTATTGAAGTGACAGGCCTGCCTTATATCTGGCAGGAAGTTATGTGAGGGTCTCCTCTTTGTGGTCATTATTTGTAGGTTGTGCACCATATCATAAGGAGTAATGAAATGGCAGGCCTTTGGATTGAAATGACAGGCCTCAGTATTGAAATGACAGGCCTGCCTTATATCTGGCAGGAAGTTATGTGAGGGTCTCCTCTTTGTGGTCATTATTCTTAGGTTGTACACCATATGATCATGAAGAATGAAGTGGCAGGTCCCTGGATTGAAATGACAGGCCTCAGTATTGAAATGACAGGCCTGCCTTATATCTGGCAGGAAGTTATGTGAGGGTCTCCTCTTTGTGGTCATTATTTGTAGGTTGTGCACCATATCATAAGGAGTAATGAAATGGCAGGCCTTTGGATTGAAATGACAGGCCTCAGTATTGAAATGACAGGCCTGCCTTATATCTGGCAGGATGTTATGTCAGGGTCTCCTCTTTGTGGTCATTATTTGTAGGTTGTGCACCATATCATAAGGAGGAATGAAATGGCAGGCCTCTGGATTGAAATGACAGGCCTCAGTATTGAAATGACAGGCCTGCCTTATATCTGATAGGATGTTATGTGAGGGTCTCCTCTTTGTGGTCATTATTTGTAGGTTGTGCACCATATCATAATGTGGAATGAAGTGACAGGCATCTGGATTGAAATGACAGGCCTCAGTATTGAAATGACTGTTCTGCCTTATATGTGACAGGATATTATGTCAGGGTCTCCTATTTGTGGTCATTATTTGTAGGTTGTGCACCATATCATAATGTGGAATGAAGTGACAGGCCTCTGGATTGAAATGACAGGCCTCGGTATTGAAATGACAGGCCTGTCTTATATCTGACAGGATGTTATGTCAGGGTGTCCTATTTGTGGTCATTATTTGTAGGTTGTGCACCATATCATAATGAGGAATGAAGTGACAGGCCTCTGGATTGAACTGACAGGCCTCAGTATTGAAATGACAGGCCTGCCTTATATCTGGCAGGATGTTATGTCAGGGCCTCCTCTTTGTGGTCATTATTTGTAGGTTGTGCACCATATCATAAGGAGGAATGAAATGGCAGGCCTCTGGATTGAAATGACAGGCCTCAGTATTGAAATGACAGGCCTGCCTTATATCTGATAGGATGTTATGTGAGGGTCTCCTCTTTGTGGTCATTATTTGTAGGTTGTGCACCATATCATAAGGAGGAATGAAGTGACAGGCCCCTGGATTGAAATGACATGCCTCGGTATTGAAATGACAGGGTCTCCTCTTTGTGGTCATTATTTGTAGGTTGTGCACCATATCATAATGTGGAATGAAGTGACAGGCCTCTGGATTGAAATGACAGGCCTCGGTATTGAAATGACAGGCCTGTCTTATATCTGACAGGATGTTATGTCAGGGTCACCTCTTTGTGGTCATTATTTGTAGGTTGTACACCATATCATAATGTGGAATGAAGTGGCAGGCCTCTGGATTGAAATGACAGGCCTCGGTATTGAAATGACAGGCCTGTCTTATATCTGACAGGATGTTATGTCAGGGTGTCCTATTTGTGGTCATTATTTGTAGGTTGTGCACCATATCATAATGAGGAATGAAGTGACAGGCCTCTGGATTGAACTGACAGGCCTCAGTATTGAAATGACAGGCCTGCCTTATATCTGGCAGGATGTTATGTCAGGGCCTCCTCTTTGTGGTCATTATTTGTAGGTTGTGCACCATATCATAAGGAGGAATGAAATGGCAGGCCTCTGGATTGAAATGACAGGCCTCAGTATTGAAATGACAGGCCTGCCTTATATCTGATAGGATGTTATGTGAGGGTCTCCTCTTTGTGGTCATTATTTGTAGGTTGTGCACCATATCATAAGGAGGAATGAAGTGACAGGCCCCTGGATTGAAATGACATGCCTCGGTATTGAAATGACAGGGTCTCCTCTTTGTGGTCATTATTTGTAGGTTGTGCACCATATCATAAGGAGGAATGAAATGGCAGGCCTCTGGATTGAAATGACAGGCCTCAGTATTGAAATGACAGGCCTGCCTTATATGTGGCAGGAAGTTATGTCAGGGTCTCCTCTTTGTGGTCATTATTTGTAGGTTGTGCACCATATCATAAGGAGTAATGAAATGGCAGGCCTCTGGATTGAAATGACAGGCCTCAGTATTGGAATGACAGGCCTGCCTTATATCTAATAGGATGTTATGTCAGGGTCTCCTCTTTGGCCAGTCATTATTTGTAGGTTGTGCACCACTGTGCACTTAAGGAGGAATGAAGCTGACGAGCCCCTGGATTGGGAAATGACATGCCTAGAGTAGTGATGACAGAGTTGCACTCTTTGTGGTCATTATTTGTAGGTTGTGCACCATATCACAATGAGGAATGAAGTGACAGGCTTCTGGATTTGAAATGACAGGCCTCAGTATTAGAATGACAGGCCTGCCTTATATCTGACAGGATGTTATGTCAGGAGTCTCCTCTTTGTGGTCATTATTTGTAGGTTGTGCACCATATCATAATGAAGAATGAAGTGACAGGCCCCTGGATTGAAATGACAGGCCCCTGGATTGAAATGACAGGCCTGCCCTATATCTGATAGGTTGTTATGTACGGGTCTCCTTAGAATTTGTGATCATTATTATTAGGTTGTACACCATATGATGAGGATTGAAGTGACAGGCCTCTGGATTGAACTGACAGGCCTCAGTATTGAAATGACAGGCCTGCCTTATATCGGACAGGATGTTATGTAAGGGTGTCCTATTTGTGGTCATTATTCTTTGGTTGTACACCATATCATCATGAGGAATGAAGTGGCAGGTGCCTGGATTGAAATGACAGGCCTCAGTATTGAAATGACAGGCCTGCCTTATATCTGGCAGGATGTTATGTCAGGGTCTCCTCTTTGTGGTCATTATTTGTAGGTTGTGCACCATATATAATGAGGAATGAAGTGACAGGCCCCTGGATTGAAATGACAGGCCTCAATATTGAAATGACAGGCCTGCCTTATATCTGACAGGATGTTATGTAAGGGTGTCCTATTTGTGGTCATTATTTGTAGGTTGTGCACCATATCATAATGAGGAATGAAGTGACAGGCCTCTGGATTGAAATGACAGGCCTCAGTATTGAAATGACAGGCCTGCCTTATATCTGACAGGATGTTATGTCAGGGTCTCCTCTTTGTGGTCATTATTTGTAGGTTGTGCACCATATCATAATGAAGAATGAAGTGACAGGCCCCTGGATTGAAATGACAGGCCCCTGGATTGAAATGACAGGCCTGCCCTATATCTGATAGGTTGTTATGTACGGGTCTCCTTAGAATTTGTGATCATTATTATTAGGTTGTACACCATATGATGAGGATTGAAGTGACAGGCCTCTGGATTGAACTGACAGGCCTCAGTATTGAAATGACAGGCCTGCCTTATATCGGACAGGATGTTATGTAAGGGTGTCCTATTTGTGGTCATTATTCTTTGGTTGTACACCATATCATCATGAGGAATGAAGTGGCAGGTGCCTGGATTGAAATGACAGGCCTCAGTATTGAAATGACAGGCCTGCCTTATATCTGATAGGATGTTATGTCAGGGTGTCCTCTTTGTGGTCATTATTTGTAGGTTGTGCACCATATCATAAGGAGGAATGAAATGGCAGGCCTCTGGATTGAAATGACAGGCCTCAGTATTGAAATGACAGGCCTGCCTTATATCTGATAGGATGTTATGTGAGGGTCTCCTCTTTGTGGTCATTATTTGTAGGTTGTGCACCATATCATAAGGAGGAATGAAGTGACAGGCCCCTGGATTGAAATGACATGCCTCGGTATTGAAATGACAGGGTCTCCTCTTTGTGGTCATTATTTGTAGGTTGTGCACCATATCATAATGTGGAATGAAGTGACAGGCCTCTGGATTGAAATGACAGGCCTCGGTATTGAAATGACAGGCCTGTCTTATATCTGACAGGATGTTATGTCAGGGTGTCCTATTTGTGGTCATTATTTGTAGGTTGTGCACCATATCATAATGAGGAATGAAGTGACAGGCCTCTGGATTGAACTGACAGGCCTCAGTATTGAAATGACAGGCCTGTCTTATATCTGACAGGATGTTATGTCAGGGTCTCCTCTTTGTGGTCATTATTTGTAGGTTGTACATCATATCATAATGAGGAATGAAGTGACAGGCCCCTGGATTGAAATGACAGGCCTGCCTTATATCTGATAAGATGTTAGGACGGTATCATCTTTGCGATAATTATTCTTAGGTTGTACATCATATATATAATAATGAGGAATGAAGCGACAGCCCTGAGTATTGAAATGACAGGCCTCGGTATTGAAATGACAGGCCTGCCTTATATCTGATAGGATGTTATGTCAGGATTTCCTCTTTGTGGTCATTATTCCTAGGTTGTACACCGTATAGTAATGAGGAATGAAGTGACAGACCCCTGGGTTGAAGTTACAGGCCCCTGGATTGAACTGACAGCCCTCAGTATTGAAATGACAGGCCTGCCTTATATCTGATAGGATGTTATGTCAGGGTCTCCTCTTTGTGGTCATTATTCCTAGGTTGTACACCATATAGTAATGAGGAATGAAGTGACGGACCCCTGGGTTGAAGTGACAGGCCCCTGGATTGAAATGACAGGCCTGTCTTACATTGTATATATGGCAGGATGTTATGTCACAGTCTCCTTTATGTGGTTGTTATTCCTAGATTGTACACCATATCATAATGAGGAATGAAGTGACAGGCCTCAGTATTGAAATGACAGGCCTGCCTTAAATCTGGCAGGATGTTATGTCAGAGTCTCATCTTTGTGGTGATTATTCCTAGGTTGTACAGCATATGATGAGGAATGAAGTGACAGGCCTTAGTATTGAAATGACAGGCCTCAGTATTGAAATGACAGGCCTGCCTTATATGTGATAGGATGTTCTGTGCAGGTCTCCTCTTTGTGTTCATTATTCCTATGCTGTATGCTATACATGTATCATAATGAGGAATGAAGTGACAGCTGGCCCTCGAAATTGAAATGACTGATGTTTGAATTGACAGACATGCCTTACATCCTGCAGGATGTTGGGGCTCGGTAATAAGGAGCTGCTCTTAGGTTACTAAAACAAGCAAACTATTGTTGGATGTTAAATGTTCCTCTTTGTCTTTTGGATGTTATGAGCTGGGGATGGTTCATCATGGTGTTATATGCCAGGGTCGCTGCATTAATACCTATTAATGCCTTAGTCTGAGAGGGTGGTTTGAATGGATAACATGTTTCGGATTTCATTAGTAGTGAGGGGGCTTGTTTGTTTCCGCAAGTTTTCTTGTGTATGTTATGTAACCTATTTTCCTCTCTCCTCACAGGTGTTCTCCACAACTACAAGTATTGCAGTCATCTACCAAAAGCTGTTGGAGAGCCTTGTTCATCATCCATGCTGTCGGTATCCAGATAGGGGAAGGAAGGTGTCTGCCAGTTGGACTCTCATCAGTGATCTCAGTAGCTTTGGGTTCTATACCAATGATGCAGCAAAATTTGCTTTTTGCTCAGATGGTTTATCATAATAATACAAGTACGACTACAGATATGCCAGTGGAACCTTCCTGTCAAGTTCACATTATATATTTTTAATGGATTGTTTATATCTTTTTTCATGCCATTGAAACTAATTCACATTGATTGTGTTCTTTTTGTAAATCATGTTCATATATTTTCTCATGAAAGTAAATTTAGTGCACCAAATATAAATTTTTACACGGTAGATTTCCATTTTTCAATATTTGTTCATTTCAATTTGTTTATTTAATGTAATTGCTTGTTTACTCTCATTCAAATACTTCCAATTTTTCTAGCAACAGTTGTGCATATTATTCCAAGTTAAAGGCTTATTCATCAGGATTATTCTCTTATTCAGCAAATCCTATATTGGCAGCTTCAAATGAAGACTGTGGAGATTACTAACTTCATGTTCTCTCTGTATTAGACATATATGCATAAATCAGCTACCTGTTTTCATTACATTCTGTACTCCCCAGTAATATTTGCTTTTCAGAAAATCCTATTAATTAGGCTTTGGATGACCAGTTCTGTGGGAATGGTTGGACCATTTATCAGGTTTATGTTCTTGTCTTTCATGTCATTATTGATACTCTTCTACTGGTGCTGTGAACATGTAATGTGAACCACATTTTGTATGACTGAAACTATTGCTTTGTTCTGAAATATACATGTAACATTTGCCAATAGAGAAGTTGTTATACTGCTCCTTTGTGGTAAGTGAGATGGAATTGCGGAGTTGTTGTCGATGGAAGGAGTACTCTGATATTTGCATGGACAGATATGAGTTCAGGCACAATGGGCACTGGTCATACTGGACCACACTTGTGTCATTTCACAAATTGTGGATGATATACTATAGTTGGCCCCTATAGTTCAGGCACCATTTCAGTACGAGGAAGGGAAAGACCATAAATTTCTTGGGTAAAAAGGTAATTTATCGTGGACTCGCAATACAATTTTTTTTGCTCAAATAATAGATTTTGACTGGGGAAAATGGGTATTATAAGACACTGCAATGACAAAAATAGTACTTCTGTTGCCATGGAACAAACTGGTCTGCAGAGACCAATAAAAATGCTTAGATTTTCAATTGACAGAATTGCATAGGGGAAGTGGCATGATGATTAGCAGCTAAGGTGTCCCAAGTTTGAGAATTGCTCTGACTTGCCTGAATGGGCTCAAAATGGCCTGCTGGGTGAGAATTTTGAGTTGCCCAAATTGATAACCAGATTTGACAAACTGGTAGTGTTGATTCTGTTACTGATGTATTGGTTTGACTCGGCTCTTCAGAATATAACGATGACTGCACATTATTTAGGGGTGGAGGTATTTAAGACTATTTGCTAAGTTCTTCATTAAGCAAAATGATGACCACAAAGAAATGATTAAATATTCATTTAATGGACTTTATGGGCACAGTGACTATTATGGTGTTTAATAAGATGACAAACAAACAAAAGGGCCCTGAAGCTAACTTATCCACTTTCCCTGAATTTGACACATTAGTGTTGAATTCTACTGTTAACATAATCAATGATTGAATGGTTTTCAGACTGAGGAGTACTGTGTTGTTTAAATAAGTTCCACAATGAACACAAGTAATATTCAGTAGCAATGATTCTAATGACCAATTGTGGAGGTTATGCTTCAGAATGAATAATAGCGAAATACGTATCAGGCTCAAATTATTGTGGAGTCTATATTAATATACATGCACAGGAAGATTCTGAACTTTCCAAACCTTGAAATGATGCAAGCATGGGTTTTCACTAAACATTCTCTGTTTCATATGGATTAATTGAGCGGATTCCACCGCTATTTTCCTTTTCAAGTACAAATATACTTGTTTGTTGAAAAATATGTGAAGATAAAATAATTATTAGGGGTGTATTATATATGTCCCAGTGGAGGGCTTCATGAAACCATACACTTCAAAAAATTGATATGGTACTGGTATTGAAAGTAACCATGGAATCGTGCTCTTCATTTTCCCATGGTTAAATTTAGAGTACATTTCTGAAAAGAAATTGTGATTTTCATGCATGCATACTTCATGCATTTTCCCAAAAGAACAAGTAAAACAAATGTTGATAAAATGACAAAAAGTTTATTAATAATAATTAACACAACCATCAGATATTCACACAATTAAATGTAAATGTACAAAAACAAAATTCAATAACTTGAAGGGGCTAGCCATGTATTACTCCGTTCAATTTTTTGAGGGCCAACAACCACCACCACAGCTACCTGTATAATTGCTTTGAAACGGGCTATTTGGGAAAGGTGCTGTCGACATTTCCCTGTTCCGGACATTTCCCCCTTCCTGTATTTTTGTACTATGAATTTGTATGAATATGTAACAAAGTGGAAATATCGACAAAAACAATGTTATTAATAATAATAATAATAACACTTTATTTAAAAATATACTTCGATAGAATCCGATAGGCCACAGACCTCTTTTCGTCGGCGTCGAGGACGATAACAATATTAGAAATGTACAATAACAAAGCAAACATAACTTTTAAATAATAGTGGAATTTTCAAGTAAAAATTTGGAGAGAAAGTGTTTATAACAAGACGATTTAAATTAAGTCAGGGAAGCGCAGCTTCTCACTGATAATGGAAGTTCATTAAAAAGTTTTGGACCATTTACCTTAAAAGATTTCCTAAAAAATTCTGTGCTTACAAAGGGAACTTTTAAAAGCAGACCTTGGTCAGATGACAGTAGGTTCCTCGAGGGTGTGTAAACATTTAAGCGAGACCGTTAATATCCTTAAATACAAGTAAAACAGTGTTCAGCTTAAAACGGTGAGAAATAGTAAACCAGTTCATTTTCGAATAAAGTTTGTGGTTTGGCACAGATGCATAACAGTCAATTATTAATATAATGGCTCATGTTATTTTATATTATTTTCTGTAATTTGATATGATTAAAGAATAGTATACATAGCATAAGTTAGTAACTATGACATAGTGATGAATATTTGGATACTTAATTGTTCATGTTAATTTAAGATAAATATTTAGTTATGTTGATAAAATACATTTATACATATTTTATGTAGATGTACATAAATAATAGCCATCACATACTACATAGGCAAATGTTATTTAGCTATACACAGTACTAGAACAGGTGTACACAGCGCATTCATATCAATAAATGTACTATGAATTTGTATGAATATGTAACAAAGTGAAGATATTGACAAAAACAATTTATGTTATTTTATATTATTTTCTGTAATTTGATATGATTAAAGAATAGTATACATAGCAAAAGTTAGTAACTATGACATAGTGATGAATATTTGGATACTTAATTGTTCATGTTAATTTAACATTAATATTTATATTGATAAAATACATTTATACATATTTTATATAGATGTACATAAATAATAGCCATCACATACTACATAGGCAAATGTTATTTAGCTATACACAATACTAGAACAGGTGAACAAAGCGCATTCATATGAATCGGATGCAATGTCCCATGGCTTGCAGGGTTTGTGGCAATGCTATTATCAGAAGTAATAAAATAACAGAACAGTAATGATCAGATTGCTTTTATTGTTATAACTTTGTTATAAATGTTTACTAAATGATACCAATATCTTGTTAGTAGCATTTTAATAATGTATAGAGAAGCTGAAAGGATGTCGGATTACTCCACTTATTGAAGATATTAATAAAAACTGATTTAAAAAAATGCTCTCAATTGTTTTGTCAATATGTTAACTTTGTTACACATTTGTACTGTAATAGTTTGTTGGAAGGGGAAAATTTTCAAAGAGGGAAGTGTGCACGGGGGGGAATTTCCTGCATTCACCGGTAACACGCCCCATAATAATGTATGGCTAGCCCACTTGGTAGAGCTTGCATAAAATAGTGAGTTCAAAACACAAATGGAAGAAAATCATAACTCAAATAGTTAAAACAAACTACAAAATACATGTTCGGACATAACATTCCAACAAAAAGTAATGAAATAAATGCGGTCCATCACTTGGTGTGAGGTGGGATTTGAGTGTCGACATCATCATGGTGCAGAAACCGTCCTTCATGGTTTCCAGTCTCTTCACAGGCAATCTTTGTTTTTCAACGCGGTTGTATGAATACCAAGTATGGCCTAGCAATCAAACCTATATATGCCTGATAAAAACTTATGCCTTTATTTTTCCCCACGCCCCCCCACGCTCCTTTCTTTTCTATGCTACAAACCAGGTGTGAGTAGCTAATTATATTTATATAAGCTAAAGCGGCGCCTAGCAAGTCGGACAAGGTGGCTGTATGGGTCCCTGTAAAATAAGGAAGAAAACTACATGAAATGATTATCCAGTAGACCCTACCCCCCCCCCCCCTGCCCCTAACTACAGCCATTAAAGGGTATATAAATGACAGTATATAACCCCTCACCCATATAGCCACTGAATTTAGTAATGTGAGAAGCTGGTAATATAGATACACTCCACCTTTGTGTGTCAAGTGGTAACCATAAGATACCCCCCCCCCCCCCCCCCCCCTCCGATGGAAAAAACACCAACTGCTTCTTGTACGACTATACCCACACCCCCTCCCAGAGATGGGAAGTTCACCAACTCACTCGTGCACAAAGCTACACAAAGTATGTCGTTTGTGACACTCTATAACTTCATCCAGTTCCTCCGTGGATTTCACCCATCCCCGTAGATATTCCTCCGTACTAGGCAACAAATGAAAGTTATTTGGTAACCAGTTGTGCCTGTTGGGGGGATCCATTTTCGTAATTCCCACGGTTGAAACCACGTGATGACGCTTTTCTGAGTTACTACACATTTATTGATTACGCCGCTTCATTAATATTCAAACATAAAGCACATGTTCGGCGCACATGTTGTTCTCATGCATATTCATATCGTGTGCACAGATTCTAATGACGTCAGGATTCAAGTGACCGGCTTCTAGCCGATCCCTCAGTGCAGAGATCGCAATAAAGTTGAATTGAATTGAATTGAATTGAAGCAGCATTTTTTTTTTTAAATGATCTAACTGTCCCTATAGACCTCATACTGGGGGTTAATAGGTACAGATATGTCTTGAAAGTGAGCGTCCCTATTGTCCCCTATTGTCCCCATAACTTTTTCTTCAAAAAAAAAAAGAAGATACGGCCAGATAAAAGTTCCAGTCTACTCCAGTAAGAGATGATGTTAGTGGACACAAACTGACATGGTCTTATAGGTTGACTTCACTGGAGTTATTGAAATACAGCACTGAAAGTGCCCAAAACTGTCCCTATTCACCCCAAGTTACGGTAATAACAACACATTAAAACATACACTGTCACATTAAAACTTCTGCAAGAAACCGATTTCTCTCAAATAACCTAAATATTACCGTCTTCTTAATCGTCACTAGTTTTCACTTGTGGGGCACGCATGTGCTATTAGTTTTAGTCCAATCTTCCTATGACCAGCCAGACAATCTCAGTCCCAGAAAGTATCCGTTTCCTGGTGTGAAAGGCCACAGGAAGCTCGGGCTAGATTAGGGCTAGATTAGTTAAACAGGTCCGGGAAAACGACTATACTGGGATCCTACTTTGGAAAATATTTTATACTTCCATATTTTCCAAACAGGCATATTTTGCTAGTTATTCTGTTCGTATCAAAACAGGCAAGTGGGAAGTACACCTCAACAGGAAAACATATACTGCACGTAATTGCAAATTATTATATCACGGAGTATAATTTCGGCGGGAGAAATTCAGTAAATTATACAATGGCATTGGTACGTAGATTTTGTAGATATTCTATCTTGTTTTTACAGTTAACAATGAAAACAAGTAAAAAGATCACAATTAGGATATATTTCAATATCCAAACTTGGTTTTAATATCCCAAGTGGGATATACATCTCAATTTAGTCCTTCGCTCGGACCCGTTAAAACCGAGACAAGAACAGGAGTATGACGTGTACGGTAGTCAAAATCATCAGGTTATTATTTTGGACAGCTTGAATTTCTTTTTTAGCTGCTTCGAGAAAGACTTCAAGGGCTTTCCGCTTCCATCTGACCGTCGCCTACTAACTGATCTGAATGAAACATTCAGTGTAAACGAAGAAAGGGGAGGATTGCTACCAGTCGATCAACTTGTTTGCATGCCCATTTACTACCCAGTGTGATGTCACGACAGGGTGTGCGAGAGTGGATATTCGAACCGGATATTCAACGTGTACTTTGAGCTTTCAGGCTCGTCCGGGTGACAACATAAATATCCCCATCGTACGGTTAACGTTTGGGGAATGGAGAATGTATTCCAGTTTCCGCCAGTTATAGCCAATTTTTAACAAGATTGGTACGCAGCGCGATTGTCTGTCTTATATAATTTCGTACGAGTCCACGCAACAATCCAAAACTACTGTTCCCTTTTCTGATGATTTGCGTTTGTCAATCCTTTCTCAAAATTGCAAATGGCGACTAAAGACCTAGTCCCCGTATGACAACGCTTCGTTTACTGCAGCCCCATCTCTCATCAAGGGAGACAATTCTTACAATGTTATCGTTCTATATATTATTATCGCCTGTATGCAGAGTACTGTCAATTCGCGATGGTAATATATTTAGTGGTTTGCCCACATAGTTCTAACCTTCCATCAACCTTCCATCAAGCTTAATTAACATCTTCGTTCCCGCACAAAAGATCGTCACAAAACATTGTTGCAGAAACTTATAAAACAGGGCTATATCACCAAGCGCCGCCTCAAAGTTTTTCAAATTTGGCGATACATATCGCATGCTTATAGCAAAATACGAGCGTAGCGTGCAAGATCTATGGTGTTACGTTCCGTAACTTGTGTCTAATTAACCCGGGTATAGGGACCGTATGAACCCATGTACTTCAAGATCCTCATGGTGTTCATATGAACAGACACAATCAAACCGTGACTGAGATACATCATTCTCTAGATGAGGAATTAACAAATATTATGGATTAAGAATATTGATCAGCGATACGGATTTGATATTATTGGAACATCAGAATGTCTTGCCGGCATCATTGAAAAGTGTTGACCGCTTCTCTCTCGCAAGAAACTAGAGTGTAAACTGTTTGAAAACTATATACAAATGAATAAAATATATTAAATATACTCATTTTAGACCATAATGTGAACCTAGTTAGAATAATTCCACGTCAATCCTGAATTGTAACGTTGGAATACATATCGATAAAAACTATAGATATATTAATCCTCAAATATACGCTAAGACAGGCACACCACGGGGTATATTTAGGTCACAACCTTCCACTGACGTTTTGGGGTCCAAGATTATTATCAGAACTTGACTTCCGGAGAACATTGATTGGCCATTATACCTGACTGGGCCAGAAATAGCCTATAAGATTTATCGCAGCACAGTGTCGCCCGGAGCGATATCTGCACTGCAATAGAATGGAGATTGCAGAGTTCGGCCGAAGTTGTGACGGTAATTGTGGGCACTAACATTCAGCGTGTTTGGACGATTTACGGCCCACATTTGATGGATTACGAGAATCTTTGGGCCTCTAAAGAATAAAATATGTGGTGAAATATAGAGGTGGGCTAATTTCTGTAAAAATGTATGCAGATGATCAAGAGAAGGTCGTAGAAAGTGAGCAACCTTGTGCGCTATATAGTTGACGATTCCCCCTTAGCTAATTAACTTGGCAAACACCCGTGACTTGATGCAAGCGACCAATGGAATAATTCTACAATATTTCTAAATGATCACTGATTTCAAATATTCTGATAAATATATCTAATCTACTTGGGGAATAGCACTGATGAAAATATATATTTATGCATTTCAGCATACTGTGTTGCAAATCCCTTCCCTACAATCCCCGGGAACCCACCAATAACACAGAAGAAGTGTTTTGAGCGAAACTTTTTTTTTCCAAGATTTACAAACCTGATCGACTCGGATAATTCGAAATTCTCAAGGAATAGCAATCCCATTCTACTGAACGGCATACCATTTAGAAAAATCTGCAACAAACATAAATTTTATCCTGGATTTATTTTTGTGGAAAAATATGCAATAAATAAAGCTCTTCTACCGAGAAGATTTGAAATGCACAACCGTGATGCCTTCACGATTTTTTTGTCATTCCGTCACGAAATAAATTTAACACGTATGATGGCACAATCACTCGTTTCTCACGAGGAAATACGTGTTATCATCCTTGGATACAGTATTTAAGAGATGTGTAGTATTGGCTGATCTGGTATTTATTGTTCGGTGGTGGGAAAAATGTGAGTATGGGAGTTGACCTTGCCAAGTTGGATCTTGTGTGCTATGGACAGGGCACTTCGTGTGATGCTATATTGTTGTTGTTGTTCTGGACGTTCCTCCTTTCCGACCAGGAGCACCCTCTTACGGAGGTATTTAGAAGCTTGCAGTAACCCCGCCGCTTACTAGGTGGTCGAGTCAGGGTCAGTAGCAGTCGAGGCCCGGGTGCTGTGCAAACTGTGCAAGTAACTTATTTACAGTGCAGTGACACCTCTTGACTGTACATATAGACCCGTCTCTTTTCTGACCAGGTGTGTGCGATGTGCTACCGTGAGAGAATTTATATAGCGGTCTCTAATCGACTGTGAGTACTTTTAACTTCCCAAGATGTAACCACTGGCGAGACATTAGCGTAGCAACTATTTTCGCCCTCACTTCATATTACCCTGAACACTGATCAGCCCAGCAGCACAGTACCCGGTCACCCATCCAAGTATTGACCGAGCTTAGCGTTGCTTAACTTCTGTGATCTGACGAGAACCGGTGTGTCCAACGCTATGAGCCGTACATAAACTGGGTAGATATAAAAAATAACATTTTTCTTGAAAAAATGAAATGGGGAAACACGGAATTTACACACGAACATGTGGGAAACCTCCGTCAAATTGATCTAGGTTGGCCAATATTGGTCCTAAGGGGCGGCGCAGTGTCTCGACTTGAAGCGCTCGAAGAGGTTTGTGAAGTGATGGGTTTGGTAGATGCAAAACTAGAATTTTCATGAAAAAAAAGCGAAAACACGGATTTTACACCTCTGTATGTAAAAATGTCCGTCAAAGGCGTTTAGGCGAGCCCTACCTGGTCTACATGGGTCGTATAGGATGTCATATTGAGGCGCTCTAATAGTAGACTACGATGTGAATGGTTTGTACCGGAAACGACATCGGGCACGGGTTCGAATCCAGCTGGTCCATGTGTGAAAGTTTGTCAGTTACTTGCCGAAGGGAGGTGATTCTCTCTGGGTACTTCGGCTTCCTCCACCAACCAAACTGACTGTCACCATATAAGTGAAACAAACTCGAGTGTGACATTAAGCCAAATACCCCCCCGCCTCATGTCCTGCATGCGCAGCCGAGGGGTATGATGGGTTCGGTAATCCTCAATATTTCGGCTACTTTTAATGGCTGATAACACCACCCGGAAAACTGTTATTGGGAGATAACCCCTTCATTGGTTACTGTAAATCTCCTCCGGGCATCCATGGCTGCACTCCGGCTGATTCTAGTCCTCTTTTGCTTTTGTGTAATTTTGAGACCACTGCTCCACAGATACACATAAATGGATCTGGGGGGTTGTTTTTCAGTATAGTTGAGGTAATTAAGGTACGCAATACAGATATTACTGATGGTTCCAAGTGGTTAATTGTAATTTTATTCACTGCACCAATCTGGTACCAATCTGCACAGTGTAGTTAGTTAGAGGTCGTCTCAGTTTCGCTGATTGCTGGTCTTATCGCTTGACAGGTGGC
Organism: Hanleya hanleyi; assembly: GCA_036873755.1. Classification (NCBI taxonomy): domain Eukaryota; kingdom Metazoa; phylum Mollusca; class Polyplacophora; order Lepidopleurida; family Hanleyidae; genus Hanleya; species Hanleya hanleyi. The sequence continues at coordinate 83,281 of JAVTVY010022161.1, forward strand.
GATCGAGTTTAGTCAAATCATTTGTTGTGATCAAGAGATTGTGATTATAATATTAAAGTATTTAATCTTTCTAATTTAAGCTGTTCTTTCATTTTATTACAACTTATCTTGAAATCGATTGAGTCATTAAATGTTGCGATTAAAATACGAATACCCGCTAGTAAGCGGCGAGTTGGGTACTGTCTCCTTTTCTAAGCTCATTGTTGGTATAGGTATGCTGTCAACCATGCATGCCATTGTTCGAAATAAGTAACATCAGCGGTCGATCAAACCGCATCAATCAATCAGCTAAGTGATTCACGTCCCCGGATAAACTGAGCTTTCCGTAGCATTTCTTCCATATTAACAGCTCAGTGAACGTTTTAATTACTTTGAATATAATTACGTCTGTACACCTGTGTTCCAAGCTATATTACACAAAGCTACAAATCTTTCCTGCATCCCTCCGTCACAAAGGGGCAATATGACGGGAATAATCAGTTTACGGAAGCCCGAATTATCAGCGAGCATACAAACAACACGTTTTGGTTATCGCAATATTATATATTTCTCATTAGTGATTAAGATAATGGTTGATTTTGTATGTCCAGCAATTGGCCAAAACTTTTCCGTCCGCATTTATGCTATAGTCTGCCCATTTTAATTAGTCGTCTACTTAGGAGCTTGTCAAAAATCAGTAGATAAGTTTGCATGAATTTCCTTTTCTGCAGCGTGTAGAACTAATTGAATTCTACAAAATAACTACCATTATCATATCACGCTTGAAATAACTTTGTAATTCTCTCCATATAAAACCACAGTACAGTTGATTCATGTACCGGGACTCAATGACATTGGCAGACGTCATATTGCATACGTGTTTACTAGCACAAAGATCAACAATGACGTGTAAGGTCATATATAGAGGTGTGTGCGGTTTATCCAACGGACAGCCGGTTATTACTTAACAGGGAATCAATGACCTTTGTGCCAGTGAGTATGAATACATGAAAAATTCTCTCACTGTAATTGAGGCCCGGTACATGGAACAAATGTACTGAAGTTTTTATATGGGGAGAATTACAAAGTTATTTCAAGCGTGATATATTATCGATAACACGGAGAAATGGTAATAATTTTGTGGAGTTCAGTTAGTTCTACACGCTGCAAAAAAAAAAAAAGATTTTTGACCAGCTTCAAAGTAGACGACTAATTAGAATGGACAGACTTTAGTATCACTATCGGGCTGCCAGTATTTAAGCGAGTATCCCTCCTTTCGCAGTTTTAAATTCTTGCATGCCATATTTCCTTATTGATTGTTCAACATTTAGATGGATGAAAATACTGACGATAATAAATTCAATATACCGGTAGTTATAGACCAGTAGTATAATAAGGCTATTTCGAGGATCATTGGGTTCAGTGCGCATGCGCAGAAAAAAATGGGGCGGTTATGGGGCGGTGTGCGCAGGATTGTTATGCGTCACTTCCGGTCTGGATGAATGGGGCGTGACCTTGGGGGCATGTATTCCTCCGTGGTGATGCGGTCTGGCGTTTCTGTTTATATTTTTCTGAACTGCTTCGCTTCTTCAAAATTAATTTGAACAAGCAGCCAGAGGATGCTAGGTCCCCCGCCGAAATGGCAGCAATATTTTTTAGCATTGTTGGTCTCAGGGGATATACATGAGGGAGGCAACTGCTGCTTCATAGGCGTTGGATTTGGAAGGGTCTTTCTGCCTTCCCAAGTTTTAAGATCAACTCAGAACGATTGACTGAAAGTTGATTGCTTCTGTGATATGCAGTGAGGCACCGTTTCCATGCAGTGAAGCACCGAGAAGCATCCCCAAGTGACATCTCAAGGCATTATCTGCAAACCAAATCTGACGAGAAGCTGAAGGCATCAACCTGTTGCCCGGAAACCAAATTTTAAATTTGCCACTAGTTGTCGCCACCTGTAGGTGCAAGTGAGCGAAATACAACCCCAAGCATCATCTCATGGCATGGTAGCCTACATGTATTAGCCTATAGTATCTTCTACAGGGGGCCAATGATCGGCTGATGCAGCAACAACAGCATTTTCCCAGTTAGACGGCAGATTTTGAAATCAAAAACGAGGCCGCGCTATCAGTCAACTGAGACAGTCGCGTGGTTGTGTATGAAGATTGGGGTGGGTCTTATCTAATAGTGATCCAATTAAAATCTTCGTATTAGTTTAAAATGGCGGGGTCGAATGACCAATCACTGAACGGGAGACAGCTGAACAGTACGTTGACACTGTCTGTTAATACAGGGGGCGTCGGAAGCAAATTCAAAGTGGTACGGCCACTATCATTGCACTTTAGGTGAGGATCCAGGGGCCGCCCAGGCCTCAGATGCTCCTGGGGTCTAGATCGCCGAAGAAGCGTTCTGAGCGATTTCTGGTGTCAATCAAAATTACTCTGCATTGAAGTGTATTTTTAGTTCTTTCCTATCCCTTTTACCATGAAAACGCAATCGGTGGTTTTCTGCGATGCTGAATTACAAAAAAATTGTGTATAGTATAGTATAGTACTTTATCCTAGGCACATGGTGTAGAAGTAACCGAGATGATGCATCGATAATGTATACCAAATTTTACATTGAGCATTTGAACAGTGTCAGAGATAGAGATCATTAATGATTTTACATAAATTAAAGATGGTTGCCCATCCTTCCCGTCACTCAGAGGAACTAATGTGGATATTCATTAATGCAAGTCTCTTCATACATCGATGCTGTAAATCAAGTTTCGTATAGAACATTTGAATGGTATCAGAGATAAACATCATTAAAGATTTTGAATAAATTAAAGATGGGCGCCAACATTTCCGTCCAATCAGAGAAACCAGATCTGTCATTCATAGTAAGTCTCTTGATGCATCAATGATGTATACCAAATTTTACACCGAGCACTCCAATGGAATCAGATATAGAGATCATTAATGATTTTGCCTAAATTAAAGATGGCCACCAAGGTTTTCAGTCAATCAGGTCCCGATTCAAAGTATCTGGATGTATCGATGATATATACCAACCTTCATATAAAACAATTGAATGGTAACCGAGATATGTAGGCTATCATTATCGATTTTGCATGAATTAAAGATGGCCTCCAGCGTTCCCAGCTAATCAGAAAAGCCTGTTCGGTAATTCGTTGAAAGTTGCTTGATGTATCGATGATGTATATCAAATTTCGTATTGAACAGTTGAATGGTTTCCGAAATATGGATCATTATCCATTTTGCATGAAATTAAAGATGGCTGCTAAGGTTCCCACCCAATCAGGTCCCAATTCTATAGGCTTCTGGTCCTTGACTAGGTAAATAAGCATACCAAATTTGGAATTCATCAGCGGAACAGTTTTCCGGCTATCTCGCTCACGAACGGACGTACGGACAGACGGACGTACAAGATGATGACAATACCCCATGGCCAAAATTGGCCGAGGGGTAAAAACATGGGTCTGTGCCTGATAAATTTTAAGCCTTTTGGGGTTGCAACTCATTCATAGAAAACTCCCTGTACATGAACAACTGCACTGACAACTGCATGCCATCATCTGTCAGTCTGAAGACCGGCAATGCTGAATTCAGTTCAATTCAGGAAATTGATCATATGCACAGTGTGCACCCACACATTAGGAACACAGTTGTAATTAATATAGTAATATACATGTGTGGACACAAGTGATTCGTGCAGAAGCTTCAGGGTAAATCATATGATGTGCAATACAATTATTTTTTAGCAAAATTGAAGGAAATGTTGTCCTTCGTTTAAGATGACACGAAATTCAAAAATCAGGGATTCAGTACTGCGGGGATTTCCCTGCCAGTTATTTCACATTATACTTCTGAAATAAAATACGGTTCATGCAAAAGCTTTAGGGTAAATCATATGATGTGGAATACAATGATTTCATATAGCAAAATTGAAGGCCCATGTTGATTGGAACGAACAAGAAGAAGAGAAACTCAGTGGTGCCACCTTCAGGCAGATGTTGCTGAAATGCAATACGGACTGGCGTCCTGTTGCAAGGAATGCGTATTCCGAATTTCGGAATAATCCAACACGGCATTAGGAAGTTATCGCTTCGAACAGATGTACACGGGAAAAAAATCTATGTTGACCCAGTGGCGCCACCTTCAGGCAGATGTTGCTGAAATGCAATACGGACTGGCCTCTGGTCGCAAGGAATGCGAACGCTGAATTTCGGAAGAATCCAACAAAGCGTTAGGAAGTTATCGCTTCGAACAGACATGCACGGACGTACACGAACATCCACGGACACAAAGAAGTAAGAACCAGTGGCGCCACCTTCAGGCAGATGTTGCTGAGATGTAATACAGACTGGCATCTTGTCGCAAGGTATGCATATTCCGAATTTCGGAAGAATCCAACAAAGCGTTAGGAAGTTATCACTTCGAACAGACGTACACGGACATTCACGGATACGAAGAAGCAAGAACTAGTGGCGCCACCTTCAAGCAGATGTTGCTGAAATGCAACACGGACTGGTGTCTTGTCGCAAGGAATGCGTATGCCGAATTTCGGAAGAATCCAACTAAGCGTTAGAAAGTTATCGCTTCGAACAGACATGCACGGATGTACACGGACATCCACATACGCAATTTCGGAAGAATCCAACAAAGCGTTAGGAAGTTATCACTTCGAACAGACGTACACGGACATTCACGGATACGAAGAAGCAAGAACTATAGTCTGTCCATTTTAATTAGTCGTCTACTTTGGAGCTTGCCAAAAATCAGTAGTTAACCCGGCAACAATTTTCTTTTTTGCAGCGTGAAGAACAAACTGAACTCTATAAAATGACTACCATTTCTCCGTGATATCGATAATATATTACGCTTGAAATAACTTTATCATTCACTCCATATAAAACTCCAGTACAGTTGTTTATGCACCAGGCCTCAATTACATAGGGAGACGTCATAATGTATTCATGCTCATTGGCACAAAGGTCATTAATGCCGAAAACAGTAATAACAGGCGGTCCGTGAGAGTGTCGCATATATTCCATGCCCAGTGAAAGTGCCGAATGATAAACCGCACACACCTCTATGACCATACAAGGCATTGTTGACCTTTGTGCTAGACAGCACGAATACATTATGACGTCTCCCTATGTAATTGAGTCCCGGTACATGAAACCAATGTACTGGAGTTTTATATGGAGAGAATTAAAAAGTTATTTCTAACGCGATATATTATCGATATCACGGTGAAATGGCAGTCGTTTTGTAGAGTTCTGTTTGTTCTACACAATGCGAAAAAGAAAATTTATGCAGAGTTAACTGCTGATTATTGACAAGCTCCAAAGTAGACGACTAATTAAAATAGACAGACTATAGTGGCGCCACCTTCAGGCAGATGTTGCTGAAATGCAATACGGACTGGCGTCATGCCACAAGGAATGCATATTCCGAATTTCGAAAGAATCCAACAAAGCGTTAGCAAGTTATCGCTTCGAACAGACATGGACGGACATCCACGGACATCCACGGACACAAAGAAGCAAGAACCATTTTAAAGTCCCCGGCCGCGTTGCGGCGGGGGACAAAAATAGCGGTAGTTCATAGTGCTGATTATACAAGCCAGTGAAAATTTTGCTCATTCTACCCCTAATCTGTATATTTTTCTACCTCATAACGCGTCAATACAAATTTCGTACAAGTCCGGTGATAAAGACAAGTATTTTCTGATTCACGTGGTATCTTCAGCCTTTAGAATATCTATTGAAAAGTTCTTCAGATATGGCTTAAATTTGACAGAAATCACACAACAGGCTACCCGACTCGCTTGCCGCTCAGTGCATATACATGTATCGTCGCGTTCGAAAATGCAGTCAGCTAATGTCTGTGGTGGACACATGGACGAATTATATTGTATTGATCTAAGTAGTATACAAAAACTATTTCGAGGCTCATTGGGTTCAGTGCGATAAAAATGGGCGGTTATGGGGCGGTGTGCGCAGGAGTGTTGTGCGCAGCTATAACGTCACTTCTGGTCTGGATGAATGGGACGTGACCTTGGAGCATGTATTCCTCCGTGGTGATGCGGTCTGGCGGTGATGCGGTCTGCCTCCGCGGACCGAATGTAGTCCCAAGACCGTGGGTTTTCGTGAGAATGTTGGGCAATCTTTAGAGACCGCTAGTGGACCGATTGGGTGGAGTGAGGTATCAATATGAAGCACACGTGAGGGAGTATCCAACGGGCTGGGTGTGACGTCGAACTGACGTCATCCTGCAGCATGCGCAGTGGAGAAAGGGTATGGAAATAGACGTTTTGGGATCTAGAGGAGCCCGTAATGGGCCGATGGAGTTGTATGAGGTATCAATGTGAAGCCTATGTGAGGGGGCATCCACCATGACTAGTGTCTCGGTCGTTGTCAACATTGTGCACATGCGCAGACAGGGAATTGTGGGAAAAGGGTATGGAAACAGACGTGTTGGGGTTTAGGTGGGCGACTAGTGGGCCGATTGGATCGAGTGAGGTATCAATGTGAAGCATTCGTCAAGGAGCATGCATCTGGGCTAGTGCCTCGGCCGTTGTCCACATTATGCGCTTGCGCAGACAGGGAATTGTGGGAAAAACGTATGGAAATAGACGTTTTGGGATCTAGGTGGGCCACTAGTGGACCGATTGGATCGAGTGAGGTATCAATGTGAAGCATATGTGAGGGGGCATCCGCCTGCGCTAGTGTGTCGTTCGTGTTCAACATTCTACGCATGCGCAAACAGGCACTTGTGGGAAAAGTGTATGGAAATAGACGTTTTGGGGTCTTGGTGGGCCATTATTGGTCATATGGAGTCGTATGAGGTATCACTGTGAAGCAATCGTGAAGGAGCATCCGACGGGGTGGTAAGACGTGGATCCGGAGCGAAACGGTGAATTTTTGGAAAAGTACCGGGTAGGTCTGTATATAGGCTCATATAGTCCCATACTGGCTATATGGGCGGAGGGGTTGTCAAAATTTTTCGCGGGCTTTACTATGGCTTGTGGGGTCTCGTGTTTCTCGTCTCGTCATTTTGAAGACGATGGGAAGGGTCCCGAAGTGAAACGGTGAAATGTTTGGAATAAGTTCAACGAGGCCAGTATATAGCCCCACATAGCTCCATACTGGCTATATGGGGGGAGGGGTGGTCATTTTTTTTTCGTGGGCTTTACTATGGCTTGTGGGGTCTCGTTTTTGTCGCCACAATGGGAAGGATCCCAGAGCGAAGCGGTGAAATTGTTGGAAAAGTACCGGGTAGGTCTGTATATAGGCCATATAGCTCCATACTGGCTATATGGGGGGAGGGGTGGTCAATTTATTTGTGGGTTTTACTATGGGTAGTGGGGCCTTGTTTTTCACGTCTCGTCATTTAGAACACAATGGGAAGGGTCCCGGAGTGAAACGGTGAATTTTTTGGAAAAGTACCGGGTAGGCCTGTATATAACCCCATATAAGCTCCATCCTGGCTATGGGGGTATAGGTCCAACCTGGGAAATTCACACACGTTCATTGTGATATGGGTTGTTTGGACTTGTTTTTCATGTCTCGTCATTTAGGACACGATGGGAAGGGTCTCGAAGCGAAACGGTGAAATTTTTGGAAAAAGTTCACCGAGGCCTGGGTAAGCCCGTAGGCCTATACTGCATGGCTATGGGATATAGGTCCATACGGGGTCGACGTTTTGGGATGTAGGTGAGCCCCTAATGATCCTATGGTGTCGTATGAGGTCTTGTTTTGAAGTTCTCGTGGAGGAGCATCCGACTAGACTAATGGTTCGTCCGTTCTCAATAGTCGGCGCATGCGCAGTCTGGCCGTAGTATAGAAAGCAGGCATTTTGGGGGGTATGTGGGGGGGGTGCTTGGGGTAGAGATGGACCGCTATGGGTCCGAATCGGTCGTGCAAGGTGTCAAAGTGAAGCTTGTGTGGGGTAGAGTCAGAATGGCGTGTTTTTAAGTGCAAGTCGCGTTAATCTGCGCATGCGCAGTTGGTTGTAGTAAGTAAAGTGTTCATTTTGGGGCAGTACAGGTATTTGGGATAGAGATGGACCATCCTTGGTCCGAATGCGGCCTGGCAGGTGTCATCTTGTAGCTCTCAGGGTGTAGAGCCCTATTTGAGGGCTGTCCACAGCATCTGTGACGTCATTGGTTACGTCATCAGTACGAGTAGTAGCGAAAGCGGGGATTTTGGGGCAGTGAAGGATGGTATTGGTGTAGAGATGGACCACCCTTGGTCCGAATGCGTCGTGGGATGAGTCATTTTGTAGCTCTCGTGGTGTACACCCCGATTTGAGGCATGTCCGAAGCATCTGTGACGTCATCGGTGAAGTCATCAGTACGAGTAGTAGCGAAAGCGGGTATTTTGGGGTAGTGAAGGAAGGTATTTGGTGTAGAGATGGACCATCCTTGGTCCGAATGCGTCGTGTGAGGTGTCATCTTGTAGCAACGCCCGCCAACACCAAGCTTAATACTTCAACGCCCTGGTGAAATAGCTCAGAAGCTCTGATCTTCTAGATATTCCATGGAATTGTCACTATTTCTTCGAAATGCAGTGACGTCCCGTCTTTACGCCTTAACAGACCGGGGGGAGAAGAAGAACAACAACAAGGATGACACATGAGAGAACAACAACAAGAAGAAGTTTTTTCATATAGTTTATTCCCCCAATGTTACATCATACCCACGCTGGGGGAACCGCGTTGGGTATGTTTACAATTCAAGAAGACTCTTGTCCAATCAGAGGCCACCATTTGCATCTGTCATATTCGTTCCTGTCCGTTAGATGTATTCTTGTGCAATCAGAAGTCTCCATTTCATGAAGTTCCATCTTCGGCCATGTTCGCTCTGAACCGTTTGTTCTAATCATCGTCGGGCAGGCCCGGCTACCGTTGAGACAACATATCCTCAGATAGCTGTTTGCGCATTATGAGTATTTATCAATGCATGGATAAATACATTCACCCGATGGGAAGATTTCGTAATTTGGTCACGAAGAACGTAACATTGGTCACCCTCTCTACGACCCATTGGAAGTTGGGGCGCTGATCATAGGCCCATCCCAAGACATCCAATTGGTCCACTTGGTCCAGCACGGGCTGTAGCGACGCCCGGGTAATGATGGTAAACGGTTGGTCAAATACCCGGATGTTACTGCTCGGGTAAAAGTATCGGACTTGGCCTGTCTTCTTATGCTGCAGTACATAACCAAACGCCAGATTTAATTTGAAGGAAGTAGCTTATTCATTGAAGAATGCTTCCACGTAGCTACGTAGACGGGCGAGGTGGGTCAGTCGGAAATTGTAGATATCTTGAATAGGGCGATGACGGTGGAAACAGTGCCGTATCGTGGGCCAATGGCGCCGATAGATGTCACTCACTGGATGGGCGTCCTGTAAGAGATCGCTAGGAACATTTATGGGCTCGTCTAGAAAATGTTAGATGTTGTCAGGCGTATGACTCGAAACCGTAACGCTGGAGTCCGGTTGGATATCCAGGCTATTCTGAACTGTCGGTATAGGCGGGTTCGCCGTGATCGCATCACCAGTGACATTCGTCTCC